>APFE030514499.1:294621-309641 GCA_000404065.3 Pinus taeda
GGTCTCGAAACAACGTATGGAGTAGATCCAGCAAGCAGCAGCTCAGTGAGTTATTGACCTCCGCGCAGTTCGAGAAAAGTTGGAGGGGCTCCACACAAAGATCGGCGCACTGACAGAGTGACTCGAGGGTAAGTCACGATTTTGTGTTGGGGGCCTGTTGGGCATGGAATCCCCCAAGGCATGTTTTGGGACTCCAAGTCCAAGTTTTGACCGAATCTTGTTGTAAAGCTCCGCGAATTGCGGGTGCGGGGCGCGAAAGTATGATAGAGTCATAGGGTTTTCGACCATAGTTTTGTATTGTAATGTCAGCTGGATAGACCTACCCATGGTCTGCAGACCATGGGATCGTATAAATAGAGTGAGGCTCTAAGTGTAAAAGGGGAACTAGAGTAAGAAAAGACTCCGAGTGACTGAGCCATAAGTTGAAGGGTGCGTTTGGGTCATAGAGTAGGAGAAGGCTCTACAACTGAGTGCGCAGAGGCCTAATAGTCCGCAGCTGAGTGTGCGTACCCCTGCAGCTAAGTGCGTAGGGAAAAGATGAGTGTATAACTGAGGAAGGAATTAATAAAGAGATTTTTTTTTATAATTATGTGTATATGTTTTTGGGTTAATGAATGATTGATATACTTTGCAAATATACTGTTTATTTACTGCACGCAACTGTATGAATGGTTTATATTGTTAAGTATACTTAAAGCATTCAAGTAGGCAAAGCCAATTAACTAACATTGGAACACCAATAAGGTCTTGGGTAATAACGCAAGGCGCGACGTCTGTCCCGTGGGTAGGGCTGCGTGAAGGAAGTATATCAGGTTGCAAAGTATGGGAAAGTGTGCGCAGGGTCAAACTACAAACCACTTGAACTCATTAGACATCTCCAGGGTGCAGAAACCTGGTTCTAGCACCCTCCCATACTACTTCGGGTGAGAACTCAGTTCGCACTCCACGAACTGTTGCCGAAAGGGCCAGGAGTACCGATATTTGTTTGCCTAACTTAACTCTAAACCTGGGTCAGGCTCCAATAAGCCAACAAAAATCAAGGCTTTTTGTTGGACTCCTATTCTTTAAATACACTGTAGTATTTATTACTTCTGCCCAAAGACCATTAGACAGGTTCTTACCTTTTAATACGTTGCGTGCACACTCCACAAGGGTTTTGTTCTTCCTCTCTGCAACCCCATTTTGTTGAGGAGTGTGGGGTAATGTGAACTGCGGAACTATCCTGTCCTTACAGTATTTGATGAATCCACCCTTCATGTATTCTACCCCTTGATCCGAGTGAAGAATTTTGATGAACTTCCATGTCTGTTTTTCAACCATGCTTCTGAATTCTTTAAAATATGCAAAGTATAACTCTTCTTTTTGAGAAAAAATACCCAGGTAAATCTTGTGCAATCATCAACAAATAATAAAAAGTAATAGGCACCTCCTAATGACCTTGTCTGCATCGACCCACATATATCAGTGTGCACAAGATCTACTATATCTCTCTTATTTATACCTAAACTTGAGGTAAAATCATCCCTATGCAATTTCCCAAGAGCACATCCTTCACAATGAAGATTAAATTTTTTTAAAACAGGGAGACCATTGATCATAGCTCATTTCTGAAGTAGCAGTAGGTCATGAAAATTGATATGACCAAATCTTTGATGCCACGAATTCTCTGCAGTCATAATTGTTCAAGTCAAGGCTTGGTGTGGTGTGCTTCTTACATTCAACTTGTACAAAGCTCCAACTCGAATACCTGATGCAATTGGCTTCATATGATCCAACAAATCTTTAATAACACAACAAGACTTAAAAAATTATACCTTAAGGTTCTGATATGTTATCATAGAGACAAAGATCAAATTCTTTTTAATTCGTGGTACATACATTACATTTTGAATATGCCTAATATTACCATTAGGTAATACCACAAGAATTTTTCCATACCCTTTAATCTGGTACCATCTGTCATCACCAAGGTAGATATTAGCACCACTGTTGGTTTCTTTAAAATTTCCAAACCAATGTATGTTACCTGTCATGTGAGTGGAAGCTTCGTAATCCACAAACAAAATTTTAGCTTCATCAGACTCAAAAGAGAGCGCAGAATCATACACAAACAATTTGAGGTTATGATTCCATTCTTCATTAGCAAAGTTCCCTACATGCTTCTTTTGTCTATGTCAAGTTTCATCAAGCTTCTTCTTATAACAATTCCTTGCCATGTGACCATTTTTACCACAATAAAAACATTTGATTCCAGAATGATTCTGGTTGAAGATTTACCTTGTGCTGGGACTGACCTTTTCTATGGTTTACCACTGCCTTTTTGGCCTGTTCTTGCTTTCCCTCTTAAAGGCTTTTCCTTCACCATTAATGCTAGATCTGAATTCTGGGGTTTCAAAGTCATTCACCTCTCTTCCTCTTGTATCAAGATCCCTGTCAATTCTTCAAAATTGGGGGTTTTCTCCCTTGTATTCAAGCCTGTAATAAACATTTGATAATAGTCAGTCATACCATTCATGGTAACCATGATGAGATTAGTGTTCGATATTATTTCCCCTATATCGGACATCTTATTTCTCAACTCCATGATCCAAGAGATGAATGCAACAACTGATTCACTCTCCTCTGTTTTGATGGTGAGAATATTGTTCTTTAGGAACAATAAATGATTTGTATTCTTTATCTCATATAGATCCTTGAGAGTTGTCCAAATGTTATTTTCTAATTTACACTCTCTAATATGAGGGATAATGTAGTCTTAAACTGACAATTTTAGTACCACTTCCGCCTTGTTCTCCCTCTTCTCCCAATCCTGAATTGTTGCAATTGTTCTGCCTCCTACTGCAATTGGCTTCAATTCATCCCCATTTGCAATAGCCCACACACTTTCCCCTCAAGGAGAGACTGCATTTTGAATTTCCAGTTTGAATAGTTGATCCCATCGAACTTGTTTCTATCATTCAGGTACACCTCTGTCATCTAATTATTCATCGTGACAAGTTGATCTATGGATCTGCCTTAAAAAAAAAAAACTTCAACCCCCAACCATTGCTCAAAGAGCTAATTCAATCCCAGATATGTCACCAATAGATCTATCTCCAGATCTAGAAGAGTGATCTTCAAAAACTTAAAACAACATAAAATTTAATTAAATCAAATCACACTCCAAAATCTTCCGAGACGCAGAACAACAGATATCTACGGTGTTCTAAGAGCTTTTGGACTAGAATCAAGACGTTTTAGCATTAAAATCATTCGATTGACCCTTGGCCAAACAACCCTCCTAAAAAACACTTTTGTTTCACGCCTTCGAGGAAGAAACACACGCATTTAATCATTCCAAAAAGCCAAACAATGAAGTACATATTACACATAAATGGATGATGCACTTCGAAAGCAGGAAGATATGGGGTTACACCAACATCAAAGAGAAAGGATGACAACGTTTCCAACTGATGCAGTCACCAAAACGTTCTTCATAATAGCATTCTTCACAACAACGTTCACCACAATACCACAACACTCACCGATAACATTGCACAACAACTCAACCACGCTTCCTCTGCAACTCAATCATGCTCTGACAATGCTCACACACTAGAAATCCATCGAATGCAGCCTCTGCCGACACATCAATGGGTCGAATACTGCAAAACGGTGGTTCACCACGCTGCATGATCCACACAAAGTTCCCACACTAGAGGTTGTAAACTGGTAGACACACTAGACTAAACACTATTTATGCAGGTCAACGAGCCTTAGATGCCACGCTTCTTCACACGAATCCTTGACAATCAATCCGTCGACTCAACCTTTGCTACCGATCTGCTGGGCAATCTCGAACTCGACCTCCGCTGCACCGATCTCGACCTCCGCTACCGATCTGCTGCCACAATCTGCTGGGAAGTCTCACCGTCGACCTCTGCTGCACCGATCTCGACCTCTGCTACCAATCTGCTGCAACGACCTACTGGGCAGTCTCGACCTCAACCTACACTACACTAATCTCGACCTCCGCTGCCCTAGTTTGGCCCATGAAAGATTGATCACCACAACGGTCCACAAAGATTGTGGGTTCGTGTCTCCACCGGGCATGCCATAGATCACGTCAACGAGCTACAAATCCGTATCCAACCCACCAACTCAGCCTATAGTCAACCTCCAGGTCGACCAAGACTAGCGCGGGTATCTTCACCGCATGCTCGTGCTGACTGACCGCACTAAAGAGAATTCATATGTGGAAGGGTGAACAGTGCGGATATCCTCCCAAATCTCGCATTAGTCATAACATAGAGCAACGGTGCTGTTAACAGAGAAATGTGTGTTGATCCCCCTTATCACTAACAATCCATTCCATGGATCGCTCCAAACCCCTCGAGTTGCCTTCTCTTATGCTCACGCGACCCACAAAAATCACCCACACAAGATAATTCACCTTCACTCCAGCCTTACTTATACTTCACTCATCCTCAATTCTCCCTAAACCCTTATACCATGTTAAAAAGGTAAGAAATAAATATATTCTAAAACATAGCAGCTCACAGTTGAGTAAGATGGGCATGGAGACTCCCTCATGGAGAACATTCTATATTGATCATTATTCATCACGAATATATAAGTTTATATGAGAATAGGAGAGTTAGAACTAATACCTAAAAAATAGGAACTAATTCCTAAACTAGAACACACAACTAATGAGCAAACTCTCTCCAATAATACAAGTTCTCCATTAATTTCAATAAATGAGGAGCATCCACCTTGTGATAAGAAGAGTGACTAGAATGAGGAGAAACCTATCACAGAACAAGACTTATTTCAATAATAAGGTAATCCCTACACCATGTAAAAGGATCAATCCCTACAACATGTAGGATTAATTCATCAATATTGGTGGGTGGTCACAAAAATAAAGTAACCTCTATGATTAAGTTCTTTATATCAGTAGGTGAGAGTGGTTCAGAGTTAGGTTTTTTTCAAAAGATGCCAATAAAGCTCATATAAGGGACATGGGAAGGTGGTGGCCATTATTCTCACACCATTAATTCCCAAGCATTGTAATATTTTTAATTTCCTTTATCTTTGCCTCTATAATATGAAGTGCCTATTTATGGTTAGGATAATTAAGTCAATGTGGTTTTATTGTCAAACTTATTGTTTCTCCTTTGTTGGTTCTCAGTTCTCCCTCTTATTAGTGAGCTCTATTTGTCTCACCTAACAAGCAAGGAAGAGCACATTTCCTCTTTGTTTATTATTTTTAGCCTTTTGTGACTTCACAAGTTAGTTTTATAGCACCCATAATCTACGCATCACTAGTCTCCAATGGTTTGATATCCAATGTGAAATTTTACAAATGGGCTATTTTTTGGACATTTTCTTAAAAAGTATTCACCCATTTGGTTAAAAATTTGACTAGTTTTTACATATACATATGACTAAATCGATGATATTCATAAAAAAAATTACCAATTTTAATAGAAAATTACATGTTTTTTATTGAATATTTGCCTACATTCGATACGTATGAATTTTCAAGCCATAATAGTCGCTTATAATACTATATATAGGAAAAATATTGATTCCTTAAAAATTACCATGATCCTATGACCCAAAAAAAGGTTAGGAAAAGGGGCTACATCTACCAAGGAGTTCGGGGGGTTCCCAAGCTCTTTTATGAGTTGAAGTCTCTGAGAGTGAGTATGTAGAGCGAATTATAAAGATTGTTCGTGAGGAGATGAGGTAGTTTGAGGTGGTAGCAGTTGTAGACAGGTCATGCACCATAGAATTGGAGGTCATGGTAGATGTTTCAAATTGGCTCCTTAAACTGGGGCACACCCAGGGAAGACAAAATTAGTATCTTCTTACCCTTGACCTCTACTAGAAGCTTAAAATATTGTTGGGGAAACTTATCATGGAAATAAATGAAGCTAAACACAAAATATTTCTCATGTTGGACAAAGTGGTCTTGAACTGTAAGGAGATGATAATTCACCTCAAGAAAATTGAAGAATGATTTCCTAATGGTCAAAGACCAAGTAACAACTACAAAGAGTGACTCAACCATATGGAAGTTCATGCCTCAGATTCTCCTTAGAGAACCTTAAAATATTGTTGGTAAAGTTATCATGGAAAGAAATGAGGGTAAATAGGAGATATTTCTCACCTTAAGAACATTAAAGAACACTTGCCTCATAGTCCAAGACCAAGTAACAGCTATAAAGAATGGCTCAACCCTATTGAGTTGGATGCCTCATACTCTCCTTACCTATTATGCATTTGCTTACTCAATGTTTTTGGTTTTCTAACTCAACTAGCATAAAATCTTTGAAAAAAGATTTTTTCCTACTAGAATTAATTCACTTCAATTTTATATTATATAGAACTTTCTTCCTCTATAAACATGCATCTCAAAATTATGTTGATTTTAAAAAAACACTTTATTGTTCTATTAGTAATCTTGTTTTCCAACTAACAAATCACCCATATAAAATAAAATTAAACTCTCAATTTTCTTTTGATATTTATTAGCCAAAAAAATCATAGAATTAAAATTATAAGACAATATAAAACATAAGAAGCATAATATAAATTTGCTGTGCATTGAGAATTCAATGTAAAACTAACAAAATATTAAATTTAAAATTAAACTCTCAATTTTCTTTTGATATTTATTAGTCAAAAAAATCATAGAATTAAAATTATAAAACAATATAAAACATAAGAAGCATAATATAAATTTGCTGTGGATTGAGAATTCAATGTAAAACTAACAAAATATTAAATTTTATAAGTTAAAATTGAAGATCAAAATATTAAATTTTATAAGTTAAAATTGAAGATCTATTTCTCACGGGATGTAGCAAAATATGAATTTGAAAAAAAAAACTAAAAATTAAAAGTGAAAAATAAATATCAAGTATTGTTTCAAATTGGGTGACCAGGGATGAGAATGAGGAGCAACCACTTTGTGATGAGAAGAGTGACAAGAATGTAGAGCATCCCCTTTGTGATAAGAAGAGTGATACGAATATGGAGCAATATAAGAGTGATACTAATATGGAGAAATTACCTTCTCGTAAGAAGAGCGATGAGAATGAGGAACATCATCTTGTGTTATCATAGAACGTGAATTAAATATCGATAATAATGTAATTCCTACAACATGTAAGAGGATCAAGTCATTAATATTTGTGAATGGTCACAAAAATAAAGTAATATTTACAATATGTGGCGATCAGTATCAAGTTTTAGATTTAGATTAGTTCAAAAGATGTTAATGCAGCTCATATAAGGGACATCCGAAGGCATATGAGCTATTATAAGTATAATGGTAGGTTGGGGAGTCAAGTTGTATAGGATTATTTCCTATTATAAGTATAATGGTCTTGGCTGGAAAGTCAATTATGACTGGGACTATCTGGTAAAGAATTCTGAACCTAGAATAGCATTAGCACAAATGTCATCTAACTCACAGAATGTACAATGGGTGCTATGGCTTTTGATCTCAACAGGAAAATATTTAACTTGGTGTTTGAGACTGAACATATTTCCATTAATGGATCTTCCTCCCTCTAAAGATTTCTCCCAATAAAATGGAGGTATTGCAAGATGTCTGGTTAAATTTAACTGAGCACCAGAATTTACGAGACAATCTAAAGAGTAAGGTTTAAAATCTGGAGGACAAAATGTAAGTGATATAAACAATTTTGGCTGGCTTGTAAGGGTTAAAATTTTCATATGACTATATTTAGGATCAGGGGATTCATTAGTTTCTTCTAAAGAATCTTCTAGGAGTCTATGGATTTCTTCATCTAAAGAGTCATTGACTTCTGCCTCTAATGTCCTTTATTATTTTCCGAGCTCAGAGATTTCTGAAACAAGAACTTTGAGTTGTTCCTTCTTATCTGTGATTTGTAGTTGTAGTGAAGAGATTGTTTCTCTTTTTACATGTTGTATGACTCTGTGCTTTGCTGGATGTTGAGCATGTAATTCTTCTACATGGCAATTTCTAGAGACATAATATCTTATGGTTTCTGCTATTTCTGACTCAGTCATCTTTCCTTGTGAAGGAAACGGATTTTGTGTAGTTCTTCTATTTAGTCAATCCAAACTTTGTTCTATCTCTATTATCTCAAGTTGTAAGTAGTCTTGAAGAGACCTCTTGTATGGCTCTGTTTTTGACAACTATTTTTTTCAGTTGTTCTAGCTTGGCTGGGGTATGGGAAAAACACAGAATGTGTAATCCTATAATCTTTCAGAATCTTCATTAGAGATATCTTCTTATTCTTGAATGAAATAATCCTCTTAGACCTATAGTTAATACCATTGGCTCCCCAACCTACGAACTCGCTAAATATGTTTCCAAGATTCTTAGGCCTCTTGTCGGAAACACTGATTCTTTCATTAAAGACTCCCATGACTTCGTGAACCTTATTAGAAATGAGAGGTTGAACGAGGATGACATCCTGGTAAGCTTTGACGTAGTATCCCTATTCACCAAGATTCCCCTTGACGAAGCCATTCACGTCATAAAAGATGTTACTGATCCCCAAACCGCAAGGCTAGCAGAGATTTTTTTACGATCAACTGTTTTCACCTTTCAAGGTGAATACTATGAGCAAACATCTCGAGTGGTAATGGGATCTCCCCTGACACCAATTGTGGCCAACCTTTACATGGAATATTTTGAAAAGAAGGCCCTCGAATCATACCCTCTGAAGCCAGCATGGTGGAAGCGATTCGTAGATGACACAAACATAAAATGGACTCACGCGGAAACAAAACTTGATAAGTTCTTTATACACCTTAACTCCATCTCTCCTGAAATAAAATTTACCATGGAAAAGGAAGAAAACAAGATTATCCATTTTTTGGATGTTGTTATCATTAGGAAGGATGATGGCTCCTTAGGGCATAAGGTTTTTAGGAAGTCAACCCACACTGAGAGCTACCGCCATGCAGAATCCCACCATCACCCTTCTCAGAAGTTTGGTGCTCTGAACACTCTGGCCATCAGAGCTCTTCGAATCTCTGATTCTGATCATTTATTCGAAGAAAAGAAGCACTTAATATCAGTTTTTAAGACTATAGGCTACAAAGAAAAATAAATCAGAATGGCTATAGAGAGGGCCAAAAGAAGGGTGTTATCCCACAATCCTACAACTCAAGACCAATCTCAGTGCGGAAGGGTGTTTCTACCTTACATTCAAGGGGTTACAGACAAGATTGCAAGAATCCTGAGAAAGAAAGACATAATCACCCAATTCTCAGCCCCTGGAACAATTAGACAAAGTATGAGGTCTGTCAAGGATAATATTGATAGACACCAATTTAAAGGAGTTTATAAAATAGATTGTTCATGTGGAATTAGTTACATTGGTGAAACAGGTCGTTCCTTACAAACAAGACTGAAGGAACATGCAGCAGATATTAGGAATAATAGGTCTCGTACTTCGGCCCTCGCAGAGCATTCCTCTAAAACTAAGCACCATCTGTGCGTAGAAAACGCCTCAATTATCGCTAGAGAAGAACATCATCAGAAGCGGAAAATTAGAGAAGCTCTTGAGATTTTGAAGCATCCCCATAACCTCAACAGGGACAATGGGATCGAGATAAGTACGAACTGGTTACCCTTAATCAGAGAAATCAGAGAAATCAATAACCTCTAGTGCCTCCTAGGTTTGCCCTCTAGACAGTTTTATCTCCTAGAATCAGTCTCTAGTCCTTAATAATTAACATATAATAATTTTAACCTATGAATTATTAATAATAATAAGTAGGTAAATATAAGTTATAATATATTCTATTAGTATTAATTATTAATTATTACTATTAATGCTATTATCCATATTATAATTAACCTTTTATTATATTATTCATTTAATAACCATTAACAAATTTAGTTTAAAATTATACTATAAATAACTTTACTAAGTTATAATTTGTCATGATAATTATTACTTAGTATTATTACAATTATCTTAATAACTAAAATTGATTATTATGAACTATTATTATTTCCATTAATGCATTAAAAGTTAAAAATAAATCCTATTAACCTAAAAATTTTCTTATTTATATCCAAATTTAATAAATATTTGTATCATCATTTAATTCAAAATAAATAAATTCATTATCTCATTAATTCTAGAAAACTAATCTCTATTATACTATTATTCCTATAATGTTATTAATACTATTATTACCATTAATGCATAAAAGTTAAAAATAAATAAATCCTATTAACCTAAAAATTTTCTTATTTATATCCAAATTTAATAAATATTTGTATCATCATTTAATTCAAAATAAATAAATTCATTATCTCATTAATTCTAGAAAACTAATCTCTATTATATAAAAATATTAATATTTATTATAGCATATCATAATATTTATTTATTATTATCAATAATTATATAAACAAGGGAGCCACTACCGTGGCGGTAGTCCCTGCCGGGGTCTGTCACAGCAACACTACAAAATTGCAATGCATGTAAACAGAAAACCATTAACCACCATCTAATATTTGTTCAGACCTACATGTAGTAAATGGTTGGGATTAGGGCAACGATTCTTCTTCAGTGAAGAACAGAACTCTGGTTCTCTGTACCTCCCATGTCGGAAGCAGCCATGACCTCTTCACCCTTCTCTTCCAAATCAACAAGGTGAAGCTTCGAGCTAATTTGCAAATCTCTCCATCATTGATTAGGGTAGCCCTAAAACATACCTCTAATTGTGGTTCTAGCTAATATAGGGCTTTTTGTATTTACAAAATATGTTTATTTGGGTTGTAAAACAACTTTCAAATTATAGATTATGCAATAAGATAAAAGATTTCATCAACTTTGTCAAAAACGAATTGTATTTTTTAATTATGATTTTATTTTGATTTTAGGGAATTCACTTTCAAAGAAGATGGAAACACCATTCATCGATGTGGAAAAATATCTTATTGGCTTATTTTATAAATTATTGATTTTATTTTGAGTTAGGGAATTACATCTTTCAAAGACGATAAAAAACGACCATTTCATCTTCGAATCGTCATGTTTTTAATTTAAAAAATTAATTTATTCTATATAATATTATATATAATATTTTTTTATTAAACCATATAATAAAATATATCTCAACAACTTTTAACAAATAAAACAATTGAATAATAAATATTTAGCAATTTATTTATTTGGCAACGATGAAAGTGGATTCATAATTGAATGAGAAAGGGGGAAATGATATCAGTTGCACCATGCTATAACTATGAGCATTTGACATCTCTAAGTTTTTATAGTTTTCTAAAAATATTAGCGTTGTGAACCTAGCATAGATATATTTGCATTCGGTTTTAATAGTGATTGTCATACACGGCCATCATCATCAATGGATCCACCTTGGCACCTATTTTCAGATCTGGGCACGAGAAATATTTTGTCGTGGTCAGTGTGAAGGGCTAAGTTCTCCTCAAAAGCCGTTCAATGCAAGTGTCTCGAGAAAATTCCAGCAGAGTATACATTTCTCATTGAGCATGTTTTTTTCCCTTTTCCGGAAACATCTCCCCATGGCAGACTTCCCTGGTAAATTCAGTATTCAGGGTTTTGAATTATAAAATTTATTTTATACGAACGGTTAATTTCTTGAAAGAAAATTACAAAATCATGATATTCAATACAAGGTTTGTAATATTTTTTTATAATCTTTCTATGTATTTTACCAAAATCATTTATTAATATAATTATTTTCTAATATCTATAAAAAATTATTACAAGAAATTATATAACACACAATTTTTTTTTACAAATCATTAAAGCATAAAATATTAATGAATAATTAATTACAATATGGCACAGAGAGAAATAGCTCCAGCGAAGCAGAAGATGCTTTCCCGTCTTTTTATTTCCCTCTCCCACAACCACGTTAGATGAACATACCAGAATCAATATGCTGGAAGATAAGGTAGAGGTATCTTGTAGATAGTAGACAATCCAACAAGTCCAGCTGAATCATGAGGACAACAGAAGCATCGCACCAAAGAACCTTGGTAAAAAAAAATTTCTCTAACTACAGCAGTAGAAAATGTCTTTTTTTCTCTAACTACAGCAGTAGCAAATGTTAATCGCTCATAACTAGCTCAACCTCGAAGAACCTGAAGCATGAGCAGGTAAAAGCTAAGCCTAAAAGTAATCTGTACTGTGAAAAAAGGCCCTTCGGAGAGAGTGCCTGAAATACAAACTTAAACTATATAGTGACTTAGAGAAGCATGCTGGGTTTAAACTCGCTCTCCATTTACCCATTTTACGGCATCCAAAATTAACGTTATACAATGAAATGTTGAAATACTTGCTTGTACATGATTACTGATGGTGATACTTACATATGATCGTTTAATACTTTTGCACATGATTACTCATGGAGATACTTACATATGATAGTTTATGCAAATTCATGAATCACATCAAGAATGTGCTCATTACTTTGTTTCAAAAAATATAGATGCAAAGAAAACAATTATATCTTTTATTATCTTCTTTACGCCATGATTTCCATATCAAGGCCATGATACACATGATTCAATACATAGAATAATAAATACTCATATAAACAGAAGATCAACTTAACGTAAAAAGCGTAAATGAGAGAACAGTGATTTGGTAATTCATGATACAGTCATCTTCTAAGTTCCAGGACAGTTTGAACAATAGGAACTATATCATAACAATCATAAAAAGAAAGCCTTACTATTTTTAGTATGTAGTTCATGAACTCATGATGCATTAAAATTTAGAATAATAACCATTCAATTCAAAGGAAAACCTTTACAACAATGAAGGAAAAAGGAAACATTTCTAGATAATCGTAGCAGATAGTCTATGTATAGATTCTCCCACAATAAAACGAGGAATCGAAATCCTACTAGCTCAACGAGGGGTGAGAGTCCCTCAAAAGGGGAAAACCCAAAAAGGGTTTAGTAAAAACAAGGTTTTATATAAGAAATAGAATAAATATACAGTGTTCAAGCTAAAATAGGCAATTGCCGAGTGACGTCATTCCTGTAAGGATTGTGGAAAACACAGAAAATTGTTTCCAGTAATCAAGATGAGTTCTCTTTCACATAAATAGAAGAAATTTAGCAATACATGTTGGAACTCCCTCAAGCAACCACAGACAGGTAAGGAACCAACTTGGAAATGAGAATAGAAAACCAATGAGGAAAATTTTAATCCCGACGCCACTATGAGCGTTGCGCAAAATAATCATAGTAAACATATGATATACCCAAGCACCAACAAAGATATCTACGTGCATAAACACCACTGGAACAAGTTAATATTTGCATCATCTGAATCGCTAATGGTCTGTTTCTTCTTCAAAGGGTCAATAGGACTACACTGCAATAGAAACAAACCCACCTGAATCACCAGGGCGTGATTGAGGTTGTAACGAATGACTATCCAATTGCTGAGCGAAAATTCTATGTTGTTTACTTGAACTCTTCTTCGCCGAAATCTTGGTGGCCGGCACTAAAATTGAATTTAGCCGAGCCGCACTCAGCCCTGTCGCTGCAATTTACAAACAAAACCGACATTAATCTCGACTGGCATGAACAATTGCAGAACTACGGAAAATAAAAATAACTGTCATCAAGAAAAAAGTTGGCAAAAAATGAAATGAAAATGGCAAGCAGACACATATACATACTCTGTTTTTGTGTGTTGAAGGCTGCAAGGTGTTGTAGAAGAGCTTGCGAAACAGCTGCCATTGTTAAGATGATCCAAGAAGAGGAAAACTGATTAATTTCAAAGCAAAACCAACAAGAAATGAAGTTGCGCATAGCGAATATAAGCTGCTAGTTTGATGCTGTGGGGAGGCATGGGTGTGGTGATATAAGAAGGAATGGAGGTGCATGCATCTCAGCAGCTGTAAACAACCCTGGCAGCCAGCAGTGACGACAAGTGTAAACAACCCTGGCAGCCAGCAGTGACGACAAGTGTAAGCTTGTAAGCTATGTAACCTGCCCCAACTGTTAGTTTAAAGACTTAGGATAAAATTGCTTCCCCTCCTGCCAGTTTAAAGACTTAGGATAAAATCGCTTCCCCTCGCTAAAAACAGCATTGGGGCACGTGAAGCCTGTAATAAGAGGTTAAATCCAAAAGTTTGGTTAAAATTTTCATAATGCAAACTTGTTCCTAATAAACTTTGGTTAAAATAGAAATAACCCAAAAAAAAACGGGTTAACAGGTGAATTAATAGACGGTCAATGCCATATCGGACGCTATAGTCCCTGCCATGCCGGAGGCAGGGACTAATAAGATAACATTGTAAGTGGTCTTCTCTCTTAAACAACCTTTCGCACAGAAAATTAATATAGCTTAAAACCTTCTGACTCTAGCTTCCTAAACTTACAATTTGGCTTACATATGAGATCTAATCCCAAATGTGGTTGGTCAAGTAATTATTTGAATTTCCAAGGAAATAATCATATTCATTTTTCTAAATCTTTAATTCGAGAGAAAAAAAACGAAAGAGGGGACGAACTAGGGGATAAAGATTTATATGAGTTTATATATAATATACGATACTTTTAACAAATACTTATCCATACAAAATATCAGAGGTATTTTATCGTTATATATTATTAAATTATAAGTGATTAATTAAATAAGTAATTAAATGTTTTTAAAATATTATGGATGGAGAGGATTTGTTATTTTTGTGACAATATGAACATTGAGAATAAAAATCACTTCTTTTTGAAGTGTTTTGCGTACAACCACATTCGATCTCGGTTTCATAATTTTGTTGCAACACTGATCTTCTTAGCCTTTTGCGATGTCAAAATTAGAGTGAGCTTGAGAAGCTTCTCTCCAAGCTTTTTGAGCATAGGAATAAAATCTTAAATCAAACTAAATAATTCGTTTCTTTAAGTTTGATAGACCAAAGTTTGGTTTCAGTGGACGTTAACCACCATCATCATCACCAATATTAAATATCATTCTTTTTTATGATATTCTTTATAAACTTATTAT
>APFE030514500.1:0-16470 GCA_000404065.3 Pinus taeda
TATAGATATAGATATAATCATGATCAAAACATAATTATCAGATATCATAATGTCAATCTTAAGAGAAATCCATTTATCCATGCACAACATGCACAACATTGTGAACAACAATTCCCAACATAGCTAGGGCATTTGATGCCTCAAATCCATTTACTTTACCTTTCTGGTTACCGTTCTTATGATTTTCCTGCCATCGTCCATTTATCTCAATGGCCCCAACCAATCCAACGGGTTTTCATACTCTTGCTTTCAAATTCCCTTATGCATGCACCGAGTTTCATATGAGTCTTAGATTACCTGTTGGGTTCATATAGCTCCCCTCGAGCTCCATTAACTTTCCTCTTTCCCAGCTAATTCCCAAGATCCTCAAAACATAAAAGGAAAGAACAAAAAATAAAAAAGAAGAAAACCATGAAAAACCAATAGCAATACGACATCACAAACAAAGTGGTAAGGCCTTGCACTAGACACAATCAAAACCCATAAATCAAGCTCAAACAAATCACAAAATACTGAAGGCACAAAACTCCCAAAAAAGACTATGACTCAACCCCATGGGTTCCCAATACTTTTAAGGGAAAGCTCAACCTAAACCTTCTTCGATATTTCATTGCCTTCATTTTTTCCCATGCAACCCCTTGCATCATAGTGCGATAAACACAACTATCAATGTATAAATAAACATAACAATATACCAATTACCTTACATTGATGCACTCATCATGTTTATTTGTAACTGAACACATCCATGCCATCTCTCAAGGGACTCAAATTTTGACAGATCCAACCATAACTAGAAACCAACTATTATACCTTTTACATTTTTGCAATTGAGTCTTATAATAAGTTGTAACAACACCCAACTGTTAGTTATATAAAAAAAATGACCACTACATTGTCATGCTAATACCAAGCATGTTGCCCTGCAGCCATTCACACATGTCAGTCACATCTTCCAAGGATCAAGGCATCGTGTCTATTAATTTGAAATCAAACTTTACCAATACTAACATCCATGTCATAATCAACTAACAATCATAAGACATAATGCTATAACTATCACCTACTTACACTCAAGTACATATAAGTTATTTCAACACATATTATGTTAGCACGATCATCTTAAAACAAGATCATTACTTCATGCAATATTATAGACACACACTCATATCATGTAATTAATCAAACATTCAAACAACCTATAAACATACCATGTCAAATAAACCAAGTAGACAACATAATCAAAATCATACCTCAATGTATCTCAGGAGAGGCTATCACATATGCACAAGTCAGGCTAGATTAGTATGACACAATATCACAAGTAGATTGACTCATACTTGAATATCATAACCTTAACCAGCTGAATAGGCCAATCCATACTAGAACGATACATATAACACCAGGATCTTAGCTTCAATGACCATAATCATCATGCATATAACCACAATGTGTATAGCAACAAGTTAACTACCATGCATGACTATCTGAAAAACGTCCATATGACCACACTGATTCACTAGCATATATCATGCATGTAACCACAACAACAATCGAATGAAAAACATGTATATAACCCTAATTCATATAAAAATCATTAACCAACATACATGCATGCCCAATATACAAACCTGTATGATGATCTGCTCTTACCCCGGGGTCCAATGCTGCAACTTTGCTCTAATAATATTATTCTCTTGCTTTATCTTAGCCAACATATCAGTGTTATAACATACCAACAACATCATGATTACACAAACTACATAATGACCACCATGATGCATACATGACCTACCATGTAGGCATAACCATAACCATGACAACATGCATAACAACATATATACACTGACACAAACCATTATATCAAGTGGTTAAAAGGTCAACACAATTCATGGTTAGAACTGAGTGATGGTGGTGTCAGAGTTGATGCGACCACACCCTAACACGGGGTAGGCCCTCTGTAGTACACCTGGTACCAGGCCACAGTCTAGGTCCATTCCCCTATAGCTCCTAGACCGTAACTGGTCGGTGACCCCCGTTCCTTAGCGCCCCTACTTACTTCCCACAATGGTGACTGAACTATCATTTTTGGTTTCGTGCTGTAGGGTTTGGTCCCCGCCTGCGTCAGTTACTCCGGATAACAGTGGCAGCTAGCATAACCCCCAGGGCATCAATGGAGACCGACTTTATAGATTATTCTGAGGACCCCCTCGAGGGCATCTCCATTTTCGGCAGGCATACCAGTTCCGAGGCATACTTCTCGTTCAGTAAGGAACTCATTGAGGTTATCGCTCTACTTTCGCTGCTCACGGGACAACGCAGTGCTATTATCGACCTTTCGGAAGTACCTATTACCTGGCTGGCATCAGCTGCTCCCCCTCTGACACCAATCCCCCATCATTTTGCCTCCAAATTAGCTAGATTAGAATAGGTGGCTGGGTCATCTGGCATATCCTCCCTCCAACCTTCGACGACCTCTCATTTCCCATCTCAGTCTCTGCTCGGAGAAGCCCCTCCCTATTCTGCTCACTCTACCCCACCCTTGGAGTCTACATATCCCTCTGGTAGCTATACAAACGTCCCTCCCCTCCTGGACACTTTCCTTGCTGGCCCAGCTCCATTATCTCCAAACCCTAACCCTAAACTTAACTCTCCCAACCCTAATCTTAAAGAAATCCTTGAGGGAGCTGAGCACACAGAGCCTGCTCTCAAGAAGAAGCAAAGGTGTGTCAAGCCTAGGGCACAGGAAGTATTCATCGATTGGGAATAAGACTTTTAGTGGCAAGACACCATGGATATGGCGGTGACGACCCTGGTAGGTAGGGTCAGGGGCAGAAACTACACTGTGGTGAGACTTAGGCAGTGGGTTACAGAAATTTGGGGCCATCACCTGGTTGATCTGCATATTGTTCAAACATTTATTTGTGGCTAGTTTGCCCTGCATTTCGTGTGAGTAGAACACACCAACTGGGTCTTATCCTCCTTCTGGCACATTGAACAAGCCCTGGTTATGGGAGATGGAGTCTACTATTTGTTTCGAACAGAGAACAACTTGGGGCGGGGCCAATATGGGTTTGTCTCCCTGGTCTACCTCTCCATTTCTGGACCGAAGATATCTGTAGAAGAATTGGAAATTCTCTGGGTACATACCTAGACTACTAAAGATCCTATCTCTCTACGGGGGTCATGGCCTATGCATGGCTACTGGTTCACCTGGAAATTAGAGGAGGTTTACAAGAAAAAGTCACTCTTTATTGGAGGAACTATAACCGAATCCAGATTTTAGACTATAAGGAATGCCCTCTCCTCTCGAAATCAAAGATGGGAAACAAAGGGAAGACTTCATTAGATGGGGGAGCTTTGACTCAGGTGAAACACTCGGATGGGGCTGATCAGATGGACACTAGTGTAGATGGATCTAGGCTTGCCTCGACGACTCCAAAGAAGCACGGGAAAGCACCTCTTCGGCCACCTTCACCTCCACTAACCAGATCCATGGCGGTCACTGGATTCGTGCTTTCTTCGGGTATATCCAATCCTATCCCTTGCTCTACATCTATCAATTATTCATCTACACATAAGGATAACTCTAAGGAATCTAGGCAGGACCCGAACAAGCCTCCTCCTTGTCTAAGCCGCCCGGTCTGCCCCCTCAATTCTCATGTACCTGTTCCCTCTCAGATTTGCCCCACAACCTTAATGGAGACATCAAAGGAATCAAACCCTAGATCTGACCCTACTCCCCACTGATATCATCTCCGATCTCATACTCGATCACCAATGTCAGATGCTATTGGAATTGGACTTATCCCTCCCTCTGCCACTCCAAAGGTCCCCCGAAGTAGACCTTCCTCCCTGTCAAAAACTAAACAGAAGGCAGGTATAGAGGTGGCCTCCAGAAAACAAATTTCACTCGATAGGGTCCTTAGAGATTAGAGCCCTCTACAGGAGTCTCCCCCATGAAGGTTCTCTCCTTCAATTGTAGAGGGATTGCTAGTCCTGGGAAAAACTAGTGTTGAGGAGGCTTCTCCAGAAGGAGCTGATTAATATGGTCTTCCTACATGAAACATTGGGTGCGACCGATATCATTTCCCCTCTAATGGAATCTATGCTCCCAGGATGGCATTTCCAAGCCATTGATGTTAATGGCTGCTCAGGAGGCATTGCCTTACGATATAACCCTCTCTCAATAAATCTAATGGGCACTTGGGGGGTATAGGGTCCATCGGGGTAGACATATACTCTACAAAGCTGGGAACGAAGATTATAATGATAAACATATATGGGCCCTGCCATCATCGGGAGAATTTTTGGGAAAGGATTTTGGCAGCCAACATATTTCAATATGATAATATCATTCTAGGAGGAGACCTTAATTTCTCCCTAGGCTACTCAGAGTCTTGGGGTCACTATGCTCAAGCTGACCCCTTAGCGGTTTTCTTTGAGCAGCTCCTTGATTTGCACAATCTCATTGATATCCCATCTAACAAACTAGCCCCAACCTAGAGGAACAAAAGAAGCAAGGAGGACAGCCTTGCCAGGAGACTGGATCGATTCCTAATCAAGGAACAATTCCTGGATCAGGGTTTCACTTATCGCCAGTGGGTGGGATCCAGCGGATTCTCATACCATCTGCCAATTTACCTTGATATCTAGGGCAATACTAGCAAACCTCGAGCACCATTCAAATTCAACTCTACATGGTTGAAAGATAACTCCTACATCCACCTCATCATAGAATTTTGGAAGGCCCATCCACCAGCGAGCAGAGGGAACATCACTGAAGGGTTCATCGCCAACCTGAAGGAATTGAAGAAGCTATCCAAGATATGGGCTCACAATAAGCGGTGTGTTGATGAACATCTGTTAAATGAGATCGAACTGGAGATAACCAATCTGAAGGACAACAATGGGGGCACCTTCCCTTCAAATGAGCTGAGGGACAATCTCACTAAATTAAAAGTCAAAAGAAGGAACATTATCAAGGAGAGGGAGGAAACCTAGAGATTGCGGAGCAAAGCTATTTGGCTGAAGGAAGGAGATAATAATTCCAAAACTTTCCACAAATTTGCTAATGGAAGGAAGGTCGTTAATACCATATGGAAACTGACAAATGAGTAAGGAGCTAAGGTTGACACCTTCCCTCACCTAACCTCCCTGGCCACTTCCCACTTCAAACAGGTCTATCAAGCTCCCCCTAATGCTACCCTAGTAGAGGTCATTAGAGTATCACAACTATTCCCTCGGTTCATTGAACATGAGGATGTTGCAGAGATTAACAAAGAAGTCACCTTGGGGAAGCTAGAGGCCACTCTGAAATGTTTTAAGAAGGACAAGAGCCCTGGTCTAGATGGGTGGTCAGTAGAGTTTTTCCTGGCTTTTTTTTTACATCCTCAGACATGATTTACTCAAGGTTATCGAGGAATGCAGGATGAATGGGCATGCATTGGGCTATAAAATCCACCTTCATCGCCCTCATTCCTAAATCAGACAATCCATCATCCTTTAATGATTTTCAACCCATCTCCCTGTGCAATTTCCTATACAAAATCATATCCAAAATCATTGCAAATCGCCTTTGCCCCATCCTATCCAACCGCATGTCATCTAAACAATTTTCCTTCCTACAGGATCGTCAAATTCATGAGGCCATAGGCACAACTTAGGAAGTACTGCACTCCATTTAGACTAAGAAGATCAAAGGTATGATCCTCAAAGCTTATCTCTCAAAAGCCTTCGACATGGTAAGCTGGCTTTATCTCAGAATGCTTCTTACCCATTTAGGATTTCCTGTGGGAGTCATTAAATGGATCATGTGCTGCATTACCAATATATCCTTTAGTGTACTGATAAATGGGATTGCATCTCCCTTCTTTGGCTTTGAAAGAGGTCTCAGATAGGGGTTCCCATTATCTCCTCTACTTTTTCTCCTAGTCATGGAAGGACTAAGTAGACTGATCAAGGACACGCACCATAGAGGCAGAGTCTTGGGAATCAAGATATCAAACGGATGCACGATAAAACACCTCCTTTTCATGGATGATGCACTAATGTTCCTAAATGGAGGGATATGAGACCTCATCACCATCCATCACACCATCAATCTTTTCAAAACTGATACAGGCATGATCATTAATAACTCTAAGTCCACCATAACTGTATCAGAATGCTCCCCCAACGAGATACACTTTGTTGTACAAAGGTTCCCTTTCACCCTGAACCAGATAGATGGAGGCCTCTGGTATCTAGGATACAGGTTGAAATCACACAGATATAAAATTGTGGATTGGATATGGTTGATCTCCAAGCCTGAGAAAATACTCAATATATGGTATCATAAGCATCTCTCTAGAGCTAGAAGATTGGTACTCATCAAAGTGGTTCTGGAGGCCACCCCTATTTATTGGATGTCCCTTCCATGGATCCCAAGAGGCATTCTCAACTGAATACAAAACCTCTACTGCAGATTCCTGTGGAAAGGCAAACAAACAGGAAGGATATATGCATGGGCAAGATGGGATCTTCTGTCTATCCCTAAGAAATTTGGTGGTTGGGGTATAAAGAAATTGGGGGATTTCTCCTCAGCACTAGTAGCCAAGATATGGTGGAAATTAGTCACCACCAACAGTCTCTAGACCAAAATTGTAGTCGCTAAATATATTGCACCACTAAGGCCGCTGGACTGGCTGAGACAAACAAGCTGGAACAAAACTAGGGTCTCAAATATATGGAAAGCGGTGTTGAACTCAATGTCTCTTATTCGGGACAACCTAACTTGGAGAATATCTTATGGGACATCCATCCGAATAGGCCGTGACCCTTGGATAGGATATGGGAATGCACACCAACTACTTGAAGGCTTACTCTAGAACTTAAATGAGAAAGGAATTACACACATAGTCCACATTGTGAACTAGGAGAGATCAACCTTCCTGCACCAAGCTTGGAAGTTAGCCCATAGCTTACTCCTTCCTTTACAGTGGCACCAGGCTTGGAGTACTTACACTACAACTCTCACAGAATCTCACATTCGATTAAGAGAAGGGGAGGATGATATTACATGGGCCATTGCCAAAAATGGTCGGTACTCCCCAAAATAGGGGTATCTACAACTGGCCAATCGACACAAGCCTCAACACATAGATACATGGTGGAAAGGAATGTGGAAGCTTAAAGAATCCCCTCGAACAAGATTACTCATGTGGTCCATACTAAAGAATAAGGTGTCGACGGGAGACAAGTTGAACAAAAGAGGGCAATATCGACCTTACTGGTGTTGCCTCTGTAAGGACAACACTGAATCATTGGATCATCTCTTCCTCTCCTATATCATCACAAGTTATCTTTGGAACTCCATTCTATCACATACACTCTCATCCATCAATTGGAGGGGTCAGACCACCAAGGAGGTATGGGAAAATTGGTGGCCATCCGTATCATCACATAAAGTTAGGAACCTCCCCTTACTCATTAGCTGGGAAATATGGATAGCTTGGAACCGCATCATCTTTCAGGACACTACCCCCCACTAGCCATCCATCATAGCGAGAATAATAGCCTACTACAGCTCACTACTCGAGGACAAGGCCACCTCTCCACCCAAAACTATCATCCTCGAGTCCATTGATCACTCTCAACCCTGGGCATATTTTGATGGATTGGCACAAGAAACAGGATGTGGAGGTGGGGCTGCTCTATATATTTCAAAATCACATTTATATCATATTCAAATTGGACTTGGAAATGGCACAAACAACTTTGTTGAACTCATCACTACCAAACACCTCATACAATTTGCAATTGAAAAGAACTATCATAATCTACAAGTTTTCGGTGACTCAAAAATTGTCTGCAACTGGATTAATAAAACATCAACATGTCATGCATTCACATTGCGACATATATTGGATGAGGTGCATAGATACATCACATAATTTGACATTTTTTCTTGTCACCATATTTATAGTGAATGGAACACACTCGCTGACAAACTTTCCAAAACAGAAGCGATTAGGCCATGCAACATCTGGATGATCCAAGAGCAGCGGGGAGGAGAACAATTCTAGTACTACCACCATTTATACATTGACCAGGCAGATCAGGCTCAACAGGAGCCTGAAATCATTTGATAATTCACTATTTATTTCTGTTCATATTTACTATGCTTATACATAATCAGCACATGTCCTCAGGAGTACTCTTTGCATAGAGTAACGTATTTTGAAGTTTACTTATACAATAATTTATTTAAAGACTGTCTCCCTACCTGGAGCACATATTTTTGGATCTTAAATTTTGGACTGGCACACAGCCACTAAATTTTGCATATGCTCATAGCATCTACAACATGAACTCCTACATGGAAACAAAACTATAACAATGGTTACCACCATGAATACATAACAAGTACATATACATCCTACATGAATGCATGACAACCACATTATGCCCATCCAGTCCAAGGGTTGAACCATGCTCTAGTACCACTTTATAGCACCTTCCTCCCAAACTTACCCAAGTTTACCGGTTCATCGGGATAAATATTTGACGAAGAGTTACTATGATATGATTTAACCTCCTATATCACCTTAAGGAACTGGAATAGACAAATCAAAACCATATTGACCTTCCTCAAGTGCTACAGGACCCCTAAGGGATAAACCACCTTTTCAGGGGTCCAAACCCTATGTTAACTTGCCTTTTCACTAATATAGACTCCCAGTTGCATGCACAAGCCTACATCCATGCAACTGTAGGCCTCTAGTCGCATGCATAACCACTGCAAGGGTGTGACTACAGTCTTTTTCAGCCAGTTTTGTGCCTACGACCGTGAAATTTGTGCCACCTTTTCAAGGCTAGAATCAAGATCTTTGTTCAGAACTTGATGAAAATTTCCAAAATGATAAATGACATAAGACAAATCTTCTAACACAAAACTTGACCAGGTACTTTTCCTAACCAAGCCTAACCATAATATAAATTTCGTCAAACACATCATGAACACGTAATATACATGTCATAAATACACATTTGAACATAGGGGTCTCATAGTTATCTGAGAATATTCAAGAAGGTTTGATGCCCTCTCATAATAGTTGCAATATAATCTATTAGGTCATACATCCATTATTCATTCATTTACTAATCAAAACATGATGAGGGACATAACTCAAGTCCGTTATAAACCATGCTTATAACTAGCATATAACCAACAAAATAATAATGATAGAACATCCATTGTAACCACATAATAACAAACACATCTACACATAATATACAAGAGGAAAATATATATTATTAACATATGCAAAATGCAACCAAGCCAGGGACTTCCACATACCACCCGACCATAGATTGGTTGAACCAAATATTTCTTTCAGCCAATCACCCCCTGTGCCATATTCCAAGCATGAATGTGGAAGTAACAACAGAACCAATCAAGGATTCCTCAGGCTTTATTGTGTATCCCGCCAAGGGATTCCTAGGCCAAAAAAAATAAACATACACAATAGGATTTACTACAATCCCACCATATACCATTCAAGGGATCACTAGGCCCTAAACAAGCATGGATGCCTTCGGGTCTCTCCACCTAAACCATGAGGAATTTTTCAGTCTCCACCCTCTAGGATTTACGTATATCCTACCATTACCGGTCAAGGGATTGCTAGGCCCAACAAAGGTATACACCTCTAGGATTTACCGTGTATCTCATCATTACTATTCAAGGGATTCCTAGGCCCAATAAGGGTATTCATAAACAATATTTACCGTGTATCCTGTCATTACCAGTCAATGGATTCCTAGGCCTTGTGATTTTTCTTGGGACCACCCGACTTAGTTTCGAAACCAGCCAAAAATCCAATTCAACCAAGTAAAAGAACCCTATCACACCATGCCTTCTGGAAATGGAAAGCCAAGGCTAAAACCATTGTCACACCTGGCAAAGCCCATGCCAATGATAGCAAGAGAACCAAATACACGCATACATGTACCATGCATGCCAAAACTAGCAAGGAAATCATAAATGAAACTCGATACCTATAAGTAATCTCATTGTAGCTATTTGATCCCACTCTTCCTTGCTTGATCTTTGCTTCCCTTTGCTTTTGTGTCCTTCCTTTTCCTTCCTTTCTCCAATGCTAGAGTGCTCCAAGAATACTATAAGTGTGTGAGAGAGAGAATGGAGAGAGAGCTCCACCCAAAAACTGTTAAAAGTCCGTGAACTGATCCTCAAAAGCCTTTTTATCATTGAGGGATATATTCCTTCATTTTCCTCTATTTTTCTTTCATTTCCCTCCTCACATGCAACATGTCACCTTTCACCTTCTTTTTCTCCTATTTTCCATTATTTTCATAAATAAAATTCCAATTAATGTCTCTTTGCCTTTATCATTGCCTTTTCCAATTTCCTTAGCCATAATAAACCAAATTAACACCCACACTAGGATGTTTTCCCCAACATTCATCTTAGAATACGTGTCCCATTACCATGGTCTTTTTTTTCCTTTATTAACTTTATTACATGGATTTTTAACCCAGGGTTGTTACAGTTAACAACTTCTTCACAAGGTTTAATGATGGGCTTGGGAGGTGAAGGATGAACCTATGCATATTTATGCAAATATGTTCTTGAAACAACCTCACAAATATGATTAATCTTTGACTATTGCTAGTTGTCAGAATAAAAAAGGGACTTGTTCTGAACAAGAACTAGTTTAGAATCAAAACTCTTTTGTTGCAAATAATCTTGTTCTAGTTGTGAATCAAGATCCAAAAACTCAATCTTGTCTTGAGAATTTTGTAAACATGTTTGAATACTAGAGAGAGTGTTCTTGCTGATTTTGACTATGTTATCAACAGTGGATAGTATTAGAGTGTTTAATAACTCTAATACTCCATCAAGTCAGACCACTTTACAATAAATCAAGCTTATAAAATTAAGGGTGTCGGCTTCAACTAAAAATGAACCCACTTCAACAAGTCAAAAATATGGATAGCTGTAAGTACAATATTCAAAATTATAAGAAGAGAAGAAGATAGGGATAACCTTGGTACCAAGTTAAAAACTCTGTGAATTTTTTAGTGCTTTCAGTTTCATCAACCCATTATGCCATTTGAAGAATTTTCCACTTCCAATAATCTGTGAGTTAAACTCAACACAAAAAATAAAATATGCCACTAAATAAAATAATTAGAAATTTACTTCACAAAAATGCTCCAAAAATTTACTAATACTCCATACTCAATGTTTTGCCACACTTATTCCAATTGATAATCAAAATTTGTTATGCCTTTCACCTTTAACCAATAGTGAGAGTTA
Organism: Pinus taeda; assembly: GCA_000404065.3. Taxonomy (NCBI): domain Eukaryota; kingdom Viridiplantae; phylum Streptophyta; class Pinopsida; order Pinales; family Pinaceae; genus Pinus; species Pinus taeda. Next base: position 11,324 of record APFE030514500.1, read on the forward strand.
ATTCCTTGGTAAATACTTTTATCCTTAAAACTAAATTTCTACCTAAACATAACCAATTGCCTTCACATCTTACTAAACTCAAATGAATGTAAGAATCTCAATCCAACCACGCCATGTAACTGAAGTATCCCTAAGGGTTTGTAGGAACAAACCATATATGTACCAACTAGCATAAATCATTTCCAAGGTAAATAGTAGTTTCGTCTTTGACCTAAACAATGATTTCACGTACAATTCATTGAAGGCATTCTACTATTATGCGACCATTGAGCTCCCGCTATCCATGGTGGACACAAAAACTTTGTCGTTTAGCTTTCGAAGCTTATGGAAAGGATGCATACATGTAGGAAATAAAAAAGGTTTATGTTACATTTTGTACCTATGGTCGGTCTCCATAATTTATATTTTATCCCTTGCAATGTATAATGAATTTGTAATACAAGTTATTCATGTCATTTTCATTAATTTGCCCTTGAAATAGTTATTATAATACATGTTCTTCATGTTTGCTTTATAAGAAAAAATTCAAAATTTGAATTTTTAACTTTTCACTCCAAACTAGTCATGTCGTCCTTCCCTCAAGTCAAGTCGGCCCCAGTGAAGAGACACACCCATTCACGAAGGAAGAAAATTATATAAAGAGCATTAGACCTCCTCCACAAGGCACCATTCAACCTTACACGATAAAGAAAGTTTATGTTCATCCAAGTGAATTAAAAGAAGGATGATGAAGAAGAAGAAGGAAAAATTCATCTCTAGCATCTATCTCTCTCTATTGAACTTGCACATGTGAATTTTTGGATAGTTTCTAGGTGTCATATTTTTGGGTAGGCCAAAATTCTAGTTAGGTTTAGTTTCTAAGCATATTCTAGGAGGCAAAAATTCAACCTAGGTAGATAAGATTGGGTAGAAGTTTTGAAGGACATAAGTTTGACTTGACCTGACTTGTCTAAAGGGCTACTTGAACAAGTTTTGCCATAACTTGTTGATCAGCTTGATCTCATAGTTGACTAGCAACATCAGATGTATCTCTTGTCGAACTGAAGAATTCTCTAAGAAAAAGGTTGTTGGGTTTTCCCCCCAAGTGGGTTTTCCCAAGGTAAAACTTATGTTCTCTTTGTGCATTATGATCTCTAATGTCCTTATGCTTTATGGTTGAATTTATAAAGTGCAATTGTTTAATGATAAACTAGAATTGTTAGAAGAATATATGCATAATTAGAAGTAATTATCAGTGTTTCAAAAATTTGTGCTTGTATCTATTGCACTTGAAAAATCAACATGGTATAAGATCTTTGGTGATGAAAAGGACCTTGAAGAAGCTTTGGTAAGAGATCACTCTTTAAGAATACCTATATCTACAATATACTTTCTTATCTGTGATCATGTGTTCCTCTATGAATTCCGAGAAAAAATTGGAAGGAGCTACAAATTTGAGGGCTTGGAAGACAAGGATTGATCTTATCCTTGCAAAGAAAGATCTCATGGGTATTGTGAAAGACAGGGTCACTAAAACTTCAGATAGTGAAGGAAAAAGGATATATGAGAAGGAGGATATCACAACTATGAACATCATTGTGGAATCTATCAAAGATCACTTGATTCCTTATGTTTCATATATTCAATCTTCAAAGCATATGTAGGATGCCCTAACTGGATTATACACTATCAAAAACATTGGTCAAGCAATGAGTTTGAAGAATGAGCTTTGTGATGTTAAGATGAAAATAAATGATACTATAGCCTCATATTTCATGAGTATTTCTCAGCTAAGAGATCATCTTCAAGCAATTGATGAAGCCATTAAAAATAACAAGTGACTACAGCACTTAATGGTCTACTAGATTCATGGGGCTCTTTTGCATTAGGTATATGTGCCAGAAAGGAAGTCCCAAAGTTTGAAGAACTATGAACTACATGTACTCAAGAAGAAGCAAGGCTCATATCAAAAGGAAATATTCAAAGATCTAATGAAGATTACTCTCAAGCTTATGCAACACATTTCAAGAAGGTTGGAGGAAGAAAGAAGATTGGGTTCCAAAGAAGAAATGAAAGTAGAAGACCTACTCCTCAAGGGAAGAATAATATGCCAAAGTTTCAATGTTATCATTGTCACAAATTTGGTCATTATAAAATTGATTGTCCTAAAAGATCAAATGATAGAGAAAGAAAGGGAAAGCAACATGATACCATGGAAACATGGACGAACTTCTAAAGAAACCTAAGAAAGAAGATTCAAGTACCAAAGACATTTTATATTTTTCTACTCTTATAGCTTATATTGCAGATAGAGATGATTTATGGCTAGTATATAGTGGTTCCTCAAGGCACGCGATGGGAGAATGTGACAACTTCACAAGCCTAATGGAAATAACATCATCTCAAAAGGTATAACTTCGATAAAACAATAGTTATGTAGTAAAATGCATTGCGAAGACTTCTATTGAACTAGAAGGTGAAAATGTTCGCCTTAGCAACATCTTATATGTACCAGGTTTGAAACAGAATTTGGTTACCATTTCATGTTTGGAAGATAAGGGAGATAGAGTAACATTTGTTGATGGAAAAGTTCTTGTATGACCCAAAGGCTCTAGTATAGATTCTGCTAGAGTAACTAGAGTTCATGAAGGAAGGTTGTGAAGACTTTTAAACAACTTGCTCAAGCATTAGTATAGAATGATATCAATCCTTGTGAACTTTGGAATAGAAGGTATGCACATGTTCACTATAGAGCTTTAACAACTTTAAAACAGATGGTTTTAGGTGTTCCATATTTGTAGGTAGAACATGAATAAGTTTGTAAAGGATGTGCACTTGGGAAGAATGTCAAGAAGCCCTTTCCTAATAGCAAAAGTAGGTCCAAAGAAATTTTGGATCTAGATCATTATCATGTATTTGGTCTGATTCCATTGAAATCATTTGGAGGCTCTTTGTACTATGTAACCTTTATTGACCATTTCTCTCACAAGATGTGGATTTACTTCATGAAAATGAAGGATGAAGTCATTGACAAGTTCCAGGAATTTAAGGCTAAAGTAGAAAACTTGAAGGGAAAGAAAATCAAAATCCTAAGATCTAATAATGGAGGAGAATACAGCTCCAAGGAGCTTGATTCCTTTTGTTGGGATTAAGAGGGAGTTGATAGTCCCTTACAATCCACAACAAAATGGAGATGTTGAAATAGAGAATAGAAGCATCAAAAAATATGTTAAGGCAATAATGCACGATCACAAATTTCTTATGTTTCTATGGAGTGAAGCATTTATGACAATTGTTTACATTCAAAATAGAAGTTGTCGTCAAATTTTGGAAGAAAAAACTCATGAAGAAGCATTCAATAGACAAAAACCACAGTTGGTCATTTGATAATATTTGGTTGTTATGTTTATATCCATGTACCTAAAGATAAGGGAAGGAAGTTAGAGTCTTTAGGAAAGATAGGGAATTTTTTTTTGATATAACGAGTCATCAAAGGCATATATAATCTATGTTCTAGGTCAAGAGAAAGTGTCATTTAGTAGGGATATAACCTTTGATGAGATTTTTTTTTTTTGGAAATATAAAGAAGTTCACACGGACTTTGATGAGGACTGTTAGTGTTATTCTTTCCAGCCTTCCTCCAGTGATCAAATATGCTCTTACAAAGTGATTTTGAAGTGTCAAGGTCAAATTTTGTCATTTCAGTGAGTCTTCAAGCAAAATTTGGTCACTAGGCATTAGGTCTAGGGTTTTCTCTCTCTTTTCAAAGTTGCCCAAATGCCAATATATGTCACTATTCAGCTGAGTCTATCATCATTCATAGGGTTGTCATTATCATCTCAGTGTCTAATGAGTCATTTTACACCTTGTTCATGCTTCAGTTGCGTCTAGGTAAGGTCATTTCCCTCTCCTAGGGTCTTGGACGGTCAAATCATCGGAAAACCTTGTTTCCTGATGTTCATACACCTTCTCCTATCCTTAAAGTACCTTACCAAATGCTTCCCATCACTGAGATTCCCCAAATTCCTCATTTTCACACAAACCCTAGTTTCTAGCTACAACCTAGCAATTTTCTAGGTTGGTCCTGTGTTTTTCCCTTTTGGACCCCTTCCCCTCACTCAATCTTTGAGATTCCACTTTCCCCTGCTTCCTAACATCCCTCCCTACTTCCAAAAATTTCCCCAAGAATTTAGAAGCCCCTTATCCCCTTCATTTCGCTTCATTTCGACAAAATTCCTTGTTTCACACATCGGGATAAGTTTCACTAAAATGGTGTTTCAGAGAAATAAAAGATGAATTTGGGAAAACTGAGAGAGGGTTTTGTCCAAAACATGCCAAAGAATAAAAACCTCCTTCACTTTTTGTACAGATGTCATGGTTTTAGAGAAATGTCAAAATTACAATCGCCAGATCCAAGGAGGTTGGCCAAGGCACTAAAACGACGTAAAAGGCCTGATTCACTCCAAATTTTGGCCAAAGCCTCTTTGACTGAGCATGGTACTTGATTGGGGACCCCCCGCACAAATTTCAAAAAATTTTGAACATTTTTGGTCACTTGTGAATTTTTGGTCAAAAAACAGGTTTTCTCCACCAACGAGTCGCGCACCGTGCGCAACCCTTTCGATGGGAAGGTCCATTTCAGGAAAAGTTTGAATTTTTGGATTTTTCAGGACAAAATACACTTGCTCAGCAATTACCAAGAAATTTCACCAAGTTTTGAGCCTCCAGAAGATCAAAAAACAAGAAAAAAATGACTTTCTGCCACCTTTTTGACACACAGGAAGCAGTCTTGGGAGATTGCAATTTTGGAAGGGCAAATAACCACCAAATTCAGAAATTCCACTTGGGTTGGAACGTAGACATCCATACCTTTCCAAAAAGCCCACTTTTTCCACATTTGGACTCCAGGAAGTGCCTCAAAAACTTCTCCAAAGGCGCGCGACCTGTTCAGAATCAAGGTGCGACCCGTTGGGCAATTTTCACAGAAATGCACCTACAGCTCAACAAAACGCATTTTTGACTAGGTTTGACTTTTTGGAGTGGATTTTGATCCTCCTTGATGTAAATGATGTAATGTTATGATATTTTGACACTTATTTATCTCTTCTAGAAGATTCATTCATAAGATAGGCAAAAATTTAATGAATGAATTGGTTTCCTAGCTTATA
>APFE030514506.1:0-11427 GCA_000404065.3 Pinus taeda
CCAGAGATAAACATGTTTTTAACTGACTTTCTCTCTTTTTGAAGTTTGACATGAAGAGTAGAGGTATGAGGCTTGACAAGGAGGATAATATGACTATTGATGGAGCCATATTAACTGCAGATAGGCATGGTGACATATTTCAGTGTAACACCCTCCCCTCACATAACAGGAGCGCCACCTCACCCTGCCACGTCGCCTCCACGTCACTTGACCCAGCCTGCGCCCAGCCCACGTCACCCCACCATACTGCCACGTCACCTTGATGACGTCAGCATGCTGACGTCACATCCATACCAAAGGATCCCATTGCTGACGTCATCCGTCGTACTGCTGACGTCATGCTGACGTCAGCAGCCAAAAGACCGAAAATTCGCGCAAGAGCAAAAGTCGTGCTTCGGAGCTCCGGAATGAGAAACGGAGGCAGTTTTCAATTCCTTGGCCCGTTTTGCACCGAAAAGGCTCGAAATTGCCCGATTTTGCCAGATTAAACTGATTGGAAGACAGGAAGAGACCAGAGGCAGAGATTAAAGAGTAACAGATCAAATCTACAGAAAGAAAGCACGTCAAAGAGTATCAGTAAGCAGTGGAGACCATCAATGTAGCGGCAAAGAGTATCAGCAAAAATCTTAAGAATGGCCCAAAGCAGGAGAAAATTAAATACCTTCCAGCAAAGTCAAAAAAGAGGGCGAGGCCACTCAAAACTCTCAAATCATTGTTATTGCACATTTAACTCACACCAGAATAGAACTGTAGATCCCAAAGCATAGTTATTCCAGCAGTACTGCATCGAGCCTCCAAGGGCCACATTGCACTCTTTTTGATCCAGCTACCTCTGACACAGTTCAATAGATATTTACCTGCATTTAATTTTGGCACAAGTTTAGGTTTAGAAAGCTCTTTTTGCAGACCTGTTTTAGGTCAATTGTAATAAATAATTTGAGATATTTGCACTATAAAGACAGCCCACAACACTGTATTAAGGGTTGGTTGGTTGGTGCTCAACAAACTATCCTTAGCTGATTTTGCTCAAGGAGAGACTCACACTGTAACACCTGATAAGTTTCTGTAATCAAAGACTGTTGATGAGCTTTGGAGAATGGATTGTTCATTGTGTTTACCGGTTGAAGAGTGATTATGGAATTCTCATGTTGTTGCATGACTCAATAAGTGCTTCTTACCTTTGTTTTCAATTCATAAGTTACCATCTAAACAGCAGAAAAGAAGAATAGCTTAGAATTTGTTTAAATACACTCTATGCTCAATTTTTGTTGTTTCTTTATGTTTTCCTCTGTTAGGTATAAATATAAATTCCACATGGCTCATGTTTGCCTTAACCTCAGACAGTTATCCAGGGATTTTTCATTGCCCCTAGATAGAGATCATCCTTCCCTCTGTTAAGCTGAGTGAGAGATTCTTAAGTGCCTCTCATTCCTTACATATCATTCATCCTTTTAGTCTGAACATTGTGTTATGAGCAGCTATCCTGCTTCATATTTCTCTTATGACCAAGAAAACACACTAATAAGCCTAACCCATGACTCCATGCCCAATGGTTTGAAACTTATCACTTCATGAATTGCCTCTCTGCCTAAAAGCATTTTCCTTCCATCCAAACACAAATAAAAAAACCCCTGAGCGAAAAGCTAGCCTAAAATCATCAACAAAGTTGAATCATTAAGAGAGAGCCCTCTCTGATTGTAGGTGGGCTAGAACCTACAATCCAAAGATTGGTTTGTGGTTACCTCGGCCGTATCCCTACAGGAGCCTATGGACAACCTGAGTGATAACAGGTCCCTATAGTTAACTGCATCAACCATGATTCCACATACACTTATTTATTCAAGAAAAAATTATCCACCAATTCAGGATTGATATAACTATAGTTCAATCCAGGATCAATCAAAATAAAAACAACTTGATCACAAAACTTACCTTCCATCTTAGTAATGGATGTCTAATGATGAACTTTCTTGCTATTCACTATTGTATAAATCCGAGGAATACTCTAGCCTACACCCCAACTATTTGTGCCTCCTGAGCACTATAAATATGAGGATTGTCACCCTAGTGCGAAATGCATTCACTCATGTGATGCTCTCCACCACAAGTCCAACACCTCAAAGGCTTTCTGTCGCCACCCTTTTTTTTCTCCTCAAGTTGAGACCCATATCCTTTCTCAACTGCATTGAAATTCTTATAAGGTGCTACATTCTCCTTGTCACCTACATCCTAAACTCTTCCTCACATCTAAGGCCATTTCCCTTTAGTCTTCTTATTTCCTTTCCAATCCTACTTAAACTCAGGCTTATGCTTTGATTTCGCATAACAATGCTTCAACTTTCTAATGGATTCCTCCAATTACCAAGGCTCACCAAACTCAATCTAGTCCTTGAATGTTATTGGAAACCCACTGATGAACCTTTGAATCTTTGCTTTCTCATCCTTAAGATAGGGAACATACCTCAACAACTCCAGGAATCTGCGAGTATACTCATCATCTTCCATAGAACCAATCTTCAACTCATAGAAATCCTCAAACCTATCATCATAATATCTTTTGGATAGGTACTTCTTCTTGAAGAGTCTCTCAAACTCATCCAAAATCATATATTCTTCTCTAATTCTTCTGAATTCTTCACGTCTTCCCACCAAATGACTGCTTTCCATTTAAGACTGAAGGTAGATATCTTGGCTTCCGTGTTCTCTAAATAATCATGCAATCTAAAGAAAATTTTCATGCCAAGTAGACATACTTTTTCATCTTCTAATTTCCTCATCTCTCCATCAAATGTAGGAGTCTTGTCTTTCCTAATGACGATCTCTCTCAGAACCGGAGCTAGAATAAAATATATAAACACTACCCCTCTTGTTAGGTGTATCCAATGATCTACAACCCCTAAATGTACCAGCTCTATCCAACCTTTTCCTTCTCTGGGACCTGGATCCATATGCCCCATCAGTATTTTATTCATGTGCATGATTGATCCTCAACTACCCTATTGGAAATACTGAGAGTGGGGTGAATCAATATTTCTTTTTAGTTGTTATTAATTACTAATTTGATAAATTATAATTAAAACACAAAGAATTAACAATAATAATAAATACTTTTATTAATCAATGATGAGGACTCCAATCCTCTTTACAATAAATTCAATACAATAATGTGAAGGGCTCCAACCCTAGATGAAGACTCCAATATTCAACCTCTCAGTCTCCAACCTTTATTTTTCCAAGCTTCAACTTGGACTTTCCAAGGCTCTAGCCTTGTCAGTTTTGAGGCTTCAAACTCTAGGGATCCAACCCTATTTCTTGTACAGGTTCCAACCCAGTCTTTTGAGGAATTTGATCCTTTAAGGCTCCAACCCTCTCTTTGGTGTAGGATCCAACCTGATATATTGATTACTCCTATCCTCTAGGGCTCCAACCCTCTCTTTTGTGTAGGCCCCAACCTGATATATTGAGGATTCCTATCCTCTAGGGCTCCTACCCTCTCATCACTGCGAGATCCAACCTGATATAATTAGGACTCCTATCCTCTATCTTCCAAGGCACCAACCCTGTCAATATGAGTCTCCAACCTCCTGCTTCAATTTTTTCAAGATAGGTTTAGTAATAGTTCACAACTCCCAATTTCTTCTTCAACGAGCCCTGTCAATCTTCAGCAATGCCTTCACTTAATCTCCACATCACTTCATCAATGAAAACTTGTATTCACATGAAGGAGTCTTCACAACTCTTCATATTGCCCAAACAGAGTATACAAAGTTACTTCATGATGATTTCAACAATACATCATGATCTCCAATAATGTCTCCAAGATCTGCTGAAGCTTTTCAATAAGATATCTTTAATAAGCTATTCTAAGCCTCAATGTCTGCACAAAACAATTCTATGTTTCAAGCCTTTGTTCTCATTGTCGTGGTAACTGCTTCAGAGGTTTGTGATATCTTACTTCCAAGGAACAAACTCACAAACACTTCAATGTTGGTGTCGTATATTGTTCCCTTCAAACGATGACAGATGAAACCTTACTTCATTATAAGTTCGAGGTCATATAGATCCATGAACATATCAATCTGATAATTAGTCTTTCAATAAATCTAAGATAGTTGTACAAAACTAAATTGAGATGCTAAACGAACCTTCACAAAAGTATTCTTCAGGTTGCGGTCTGTACTTCTTCTATAGATTAATTCATCACATGTATGAGCCTTTCAAAGATTAACCCAGACAAAATAATTTCTTTTCCTTCTCGACCTTCAGCTTCCTATCCTTTGTTCCTTCAAGTTCACAAGTTGTGAATTGTCTCTTCTTCTCTGCAATGGATGACTGATACACATCCTTGAAGTAAAGTGTTTAACTTGTATATATGTGAGTTTTGCCAATAAATGAAAAGACACATTCATTGGAGGATAGGTCGACTTGTGCATCAGGTGGCACATTAAAAAATATATCAAAGGGGCCTTTTGTTAACATTCAATGAAATATAACAGTTTTGTTATTTAGGGAAACCACATAGCAACCTAGGAGATGCTATAGCCACATTACACTGGATGTTAGAGGTCCCACATGCCACATCATCACCTTAATCCTGCAATCACAACTTCATGAATATCAGAGTTTTTCAAGTTGTGCACATGGTCTATCCCCTGATATCAACATCAACAATATTCCTTTAACACATAACAGCCCTACTTCCGATGTAGCGGATGTGATATTCCAATAAACTCATTTTGATACTTCCAATCATGTCTACATCAAGCTATGACCATTGATGGATGCAATAATACATTAAGCCCATTTTGATAAATAAATCAGGTCCACAACTATATTGCAGTTTTAACATGTCATCCCTTCAAGACTTTTGATACGACAGATGTGATATTATATTAATGTTGAAAATAACAACAGGAAATGATAAAAATAGAATCCAAAAATTCCAGTTTAATTTGTGCTTGAATTAAACTAATAATTAAAATCAAATTTTATTCTCATAACAACTTGTAATAGTTAACTAGAGTGAGATGACTTAGTTAACTTAGGAATTTCAAGTTGGAAATATTTTTGAAGTCATGTATATGTTCTCCCTATATTATAGGGGTCCAAGATGAGTTGAGTATGAGTGGTAATTATTTAACTCAATTTATTGAGTTAAGTCCAGTTAAATTAGTTCCAAGTTGTTTGAGGAACTAATAGTGATTTAACAGTCAGTTGATGTATTAGTGCACTCAGCTAGTGCTACTCTAGTTAACTAAATATTCCCTCATCAGAAACTCATACATGTCGATTCTGAGAAAGACCCAGTTGAGACTAGAGTGTAGGGTCAGTGTACTATTTGTTTTAGATCTTTCTGAGTTGCATTGATAGTGCATGCATTCAGGAACTGAGGAATTTCCCTTTAAATACATAATATTTCTCTCAAGAATTGCGCAAAGTATTAGAAGCTTGATGGCTTGGAAATTTGGCTAAGTATTGGCTAAGGGGAGTCATCAAGTGGAGGATAGGAAATACTTGTGCAGGTTAAGCTCAAGGTTGAGCAGAGAATATTGTATTCATCCGAATTATTTGACCAAGGGCAAGGAAATAGGGGCTTGGAGAGCTGGAGAATTGACTAAGTGTTGGCCAAGAGTTTGCTTGTGAGTTAGAGATTGATTTTATTGAGTGTTGGGATTGTTCTTGTGAGAAAAAGAATTGTATTATCACCTTGGATTTCTAATTAATGCAATACAGATAGTGGGGTTTTGAGCTATGGATTTCCTCAGATATTTGTTGTGTTATGTGCCATTGATTTGTCTTCATCTTGTCGATTATTGTTTTGCTTGATCTTTATGTGCTTCCACTGTAAAGAGTAGAAGTAGATTATTGTCTCTTGTTTTAGTAGATTACATGAGCTTGTGAATCTACAGGAAAATCTACATGGTATCAGAGTTGAGAACAATATAATAGAGGAGATTTCAAAGTTTTTTGTTTTGGGCCACGAGTTTGCAGAGCAAATATGAAAATTTTTGTGCAAATTTTTCAGGAAAAAAAAAAATAGCATATTTGGATTCTTTGTGAAAAAATACCCAAATTCAAAAAAGCAATCATCCAAATTGAAGTTCAAATGAGAGAGATATTACTGATTTAAAATCAGCTCCTTTTCCAAAAAAATTCATGACGGTGGGATAGATGAAACGGATTGGTGTACTAGCCAAGAACCTATATGCTCTTGAGTTTCAAGATGCATGCAAAGCCTTGAGGATCAAGACAAAGGTTAGAGACTTGGTGGTTGAGAGGGAGAGTAAATTAGCTCTCAACATACAGCCCCAGAAGAAGCCTCGAAAGCAGCTTCAGGAAGTTGTGGAGCAGCCACAACTAGAGAATCTAAGAGGAGATTGAGTGGAGAGACCCACTCAAGCAGTCTTAGAAGCAATCTCATACAATTTTGGAGTAGCCACAATTGGAGAATTCAAGAGGAGACCGAGTGGAGGCATCTAGTCATGCAGAGACCTCTAGTAGGGGGAAATTTCGAGCCAAGTGGGCAAAGGGACCACATGCAGCCATACCTCCAGGTGAGAGGTGGGGCAATTTGAAGTGATAGTCCTAAGAGGGATGAAATTCAGCAAGGTCCATTGAGTGGTTTTATCTCATGGATCATACCTTTCTGTGGGAGCCCAAAGTACATAGTAGTGGGAGGAATTAATGGGATTGATGAAGTCAAAGATCAAAGTGACAGAGGCTAGAGCAGTGAGATGCTAAAGAAGAGTAGAGAGGGTTGACAATAGTGCAGAAAGGTAGAGTCAAAATAAGTGCAGATTTTTCAATCGACAGAGGCAATAGTAGTCAGAGAATTTAATGATGGAGGCATAATTCTGATTCAGTTTGGATGATTTTTTTTCCTGGAGTTGTTGGAGCAACAACACTAGAGAGAAGTGTTACCTGTTGAACATTCCAAAGGTTCAGGATCAAGATCGAGTTGAATTCCTTGTTGAGAGGGAGTGTTGAAAATAGCAACAATAAATGATAAAAATAGAATCCAAAAATTCCAGTTTAATTTGTCCTTGAATTAAACTAAGAATTAAAATTGAATTTTATTATCATAGAAACTTGTAATAATTAACTAGAGTGAGCTAACTTAGTTAACTTAGGAATTTTGAGTTGGAAGTCTTTTTGAAGTCATGTATAAATTATCCTTATATTATAGGGTTCCAGGATGAGTTAAGTATGAGTGGTAATTAGTTAACTCAATTTATTGAGTTAAGTCCAGTTAAATTAGTTCCAAACTGTTTGAGGAACTAATAGTGAGTTAACAGTCAGTTGATGCATTAGTGCACTCAACTAATGCTACTCCAGTTAACTAAATATTCCCTCATCAGAAACTCATGCATGTCAATTCTGAGAAAGACCCAATTGAGACTAGAGTGTAGGGACAATGTACTATTTGTTTTAGATTTTTCTAAGTTGCACTGATAGTACATGCATTTAGGAACTGAGGAATTTTCCTTTAAATATGGACTATTCTCTCGAGAATTGTGCAAAGAATTATAAGCTTGATGGCTTGGAAATTTGGCTAAGTATTGGCTAAAGGAAGTCATTAAGCAGAGGATAGGAAATACTTGTGCAAGTTAAGCTCAAGGTTAAGCAGAACATATTGTATTCATTCGAATTCTTTGACCAAGGGAAAGGCAATAGGGGCTTGGAGAGCTGGAGAATTGACTATGTGTTGGACAAGAGTTTTCTTGTGAGATGGAGATTGATTTTACTGAGTGTTGGGATTGTTCTTGTGAGAACAGGCATTATATTATCATCTTGGATTTCTGATTAATACAATACAGATAGTGGGGTTTTGAGTTGTGGCTTTCCCCAGATATTTATTGTGTTATGTTCCATTGATGTTCTTCCTCTTGTCGATTATTGTTTTACTTGATCTTTATGTTGGAAATAATACGAAGGGGGGGGGGGGTGAATTAGTATTAGCAAATCAGTAACTTTTCATTTCCATATTCAAATTCATATACGCTACTTCAATTAAGGGAACCCGCGTGTATACGCAACTGTGCTTAAGGAAACTAGCATATATCTAGTAAACTTATGATTTAGTTAATCCATTATATGTTGACCTTTAATCAGTGCATCAGAACTTCATTAACCATATAAACAGTAAACAGGTGCAGTAAAACAAAACATATCATCACACATAAGAAGCACACATGAACACCATGATATAAGGTGGAAACCCAATGCAGGACAAAAACCACCTGTTGTTATTTTCTTTAAGATAAGAAAAACCTATTTACAATCTTCTACTAGCGCAGACTCATACCAGTATGTAGGCACCCACCTGTAAAAGGCTACAACCTTCTCTCATTCTCCGGCTACTACTGGAAGGGAGCTACAACCCCCTGGCTCTTGTACTAGCCGATATGTTTACTAGTACGTAGGCACCGGCCTACAGAAGGCTACGATCTTCTCTTTTCTTCCAGGGACCACGTTTCATAAATTTTCAGGCTAGATCCATCAATACAAAACAATCACCACTGCAATACAACCATCAACCACATCTACGTCATCAATCTCTGAATCACCCAACACTAAATCACTGAAACCCTGTTATCAACACAGTCACCAGAACATAGAACAAAACCTAGAACTTCTGCAACAACCATCAGAACCATCTGCAAATTCAAATATCATATTTCACTATGTATATGCTACTCTGATGAACCCAACCAGCGTGTATATGCGCTTTTACCAAAGTGACCCTGTACAGATCTACAAATACTAACTTATAATTTTGCAACTATTCCAGACATCTATCATACCCAGATCATAACATTTACAGAGTAAACATGTGTCAATAATTTAGATCTAATCTATCCATGATCAAACCACATAATGATAAAACATTCAATGCCTTAAGATCCCAATCCATCGTTCATCATCATCCACATGGGTGCATCTTCAGTTTAGATCAAGCAAAGCATCACCAACCCATTAGCAGCATACTGGATCTCACACTTCATTAGATATTCAATCCTTGCACCACTTCCCGCCTTGGACTAATGATCTTCTCCTCCTTATATAGGTTTAGGCCTCTCTCAATACCATGGTCCAATACCACATAGGACCAATACCTTGGACTCAATACCTAGGGTTAATACCTCAAACCAAATACCATGGACCAATATGATGGACTAGAATACCATGGACCAAATACCACGAACCAAAACTTAGTTTTCCAACATGTATATGCTTTCTCTTTTGTGAAAGTGTGTGTGTACGTTATACGCTCTTTTTGTTCTGCTAACCCGCATGTATACACGCTTTTTTCACTGTGAACCTGCGTATACCTCTCTCTGATCATTAATTCTTTGATATTGACCTGCTGCACTATGATCTGTCATCTGAGTGAGTTGTCATCAAGTACAACACTTGTATCATCCTTGTATCATAATGCCAACAATATCCCCCTTTGGACTTGATGGCAACAACCACACCAAGTCACTCTCCCCCTTTGACTTCAAGGGCAAAGGGAAGACCAAGATATTCTCTCCCTTGATATACATTCCACTGTCCATACTCTCCCTGAGTACATGTTGAATTCTCTGATTGAACTCCCCCTTTGTACATTCCAAGATGTACCAATCCGTCCATGCTCCCCCTAAGCACATGCAGAGTATCAATCTCCCAACCAAGTGGGCATACTCATCCACCCAACCAAGTGGGGATATACCAAATGTTTATACATGACTGAAATAGACATTATTACATCATCCTTCCCATGCAAAGTGGGGTTACAAATACGACCTTTACATCAAATGATATACATGAATTTTATAACAATGACTAGCAATCTAAACAAGACCATGATATTCATCAACAACTATCATACACCATATATAATCTTCACCATAAGCATCTATCACTAGCATCCAGACCTGTAACCTGCAATACCATTCTCTTGACCAATCAACAATAAGTAGCAAGATGTATCAATAAGCATCATCATCAAGGACTTCTAACCATAATGCCAAACAATGCATTATTCGAAGCACATGCTCCCCCTAAACCTATGCCAACCATTCAATGTCAAATCTGATCATGCATATATCAGCAAGAAGTATCAAGGCATCATCATCATCAAGTTAGGATCAAAAGCACTTCTAAACAACATCTTCTGAGTACCAAGACATTTCCACACATCATCAGCAAATTGTAATCATTATCAAATAGAGAAAATAATTGATTGAATCATATCTGACACTTTTTCCTAAGTCTATCCCACTGCTTTTCCTCAAACCAACATATACGCGAATGTGCAGCTTCGAACCAGCATATACATGCGACTTGTCTTTATTAAATGCGTGTATGATATTTAGAACACTGAGGTTCCACACCTTTAGCTCCCTCTGAGTCTGTCATGTCTGTATACTCTGCTATGCCACATCTTTCTGGCTGCACTTCATTTTTCTTCCATATCTTCGATTGTGATGATGTTTTCTCCTTTTGGTATGGTGCCCAAAATCTTCTCCTACATTCCTTTGCTATATGTCCAAACTTGTTACTTTCATAACATCTTACATGTTTCATATTCCTTCTGTAGCAATCAACAGCTTTGTGACCAAACATGCTGCAAGAAAAAAAATACCCCTTAAAGTAAATGGAATGTGATGCTCTTTCTGTGTGACAATCTTGAACCATTCTACTTCTGCAGCTGGCTGCAACATGTCCAAAATTATGACATACATAACATTCAACATTATTCATACAAGGAAATACCCATCTATCACTTCCATAGTTAGGAGCAAAAGATTTTCTTTGAAGAATTTCTATCCTTGGTTGTTGATGGGATTGACCTCTCATCTCCTTGTTGAGCATTTCAGATTTTGCATTAGAGTTCCCTGCCTCACCTTGCGAGCTAGATTAACCTCCAGGAGATTCATAAAAACCAAGACCAGTTTTCATAGCAGGTGACGTTTGACTACTATGAATATCATCCAAAATCTTAGTATTGTCTTGAAATCGTAATAATTTATCTTTTTCTTCTAATTTACCTTTCAATATATTTACCTCAACCTGATGTTTTTCTTCCTTTTCCGGATATTGCTTCTTCAAGATTTCTTCATAATTTCTTCCTTCTTCCACTTGTTTCCTTAGTTTGAGAATCTCATTTTCTTGTTCTTCATTCTGCTCCTGCAACATTTGACGTACTTTGAAGGCACACTCCAACTGAGCTTTTAAGCTGATAACTATTTATTTGAGGGCACATTTTGATGCTTCATTTTCTTGTTCATCTTCAATCTGAGGTGATTCAGAATCTGAATACTTACTTCCACCTGACGGCAAGATGTCACTATTCTTTTAAGCTGTCTTCTTCTTTTGATGTGCTTTCTTTCCCATCGTTCTACGAATCTCCTTCAAGCGATCAAGCTTCTATCAAAGGAC
>APFE030514506.1:17959-35924 GCA_000404065.3 Pinus taeda
ATGCATATTAACAAAAAACTATAATTCTAACTTCCTACATGATAACAATAACCACAACAATAACAATGCATGCATAAGAAACACAAAGAAGACTAATATACATGCATAACCATCACATCATCCCCAGTGTCTAGTGTTGCAACCTCACTCTGATAACTCTAGTACCAGAGGAAAGATTGTAGGGAGAAAAACTTGTTATGATACCACCCTGTAACGACTCCCTCCCACGTTTACCTAATTTTAAAATCTCTCAAGGGTAAACATGAGTTGAGTGCTACTATGACATGATGCAAACTCTAAATTATAGTTATGGAAGTGGGGCCTACAAATCGGAACACATACTACCACCCCTCAGGGACACTAGATCACTCAGCAGCTTGATAACCACCTGTAGTGATCAATGTCTGAGTTGGAACTCATTTTCACAAGCTTGAAACCCCAACCACACCCATGACACATTGTGCATGTGTTTATGAGGCTCCAGTCGCACCCATAAACCTATCTAAAGGCGATTATGACCAAAATTTCCTTGTTTTATGCATGAAGTGGAGTGATCTATGGCAGTTTTTCAAGGCTAGTCTTCAGGCCATTGCCCAGAAGTGCCCAAAACTTTTCAGAATGCAATCAATGATGATAACAAGTGTGTGCAATAAAAAATCAAGCTAGGTCTTTCTCAAAGCATGCTAGTGGCATGATAAGCATTTCGTCAAACATATGATAAACATAGAAGCTACAGGTCATGAATGCATATCTGATCATAAACTTTTGTACTTCATCAGAGAATCATCAAGAAGATCCAATGACATCTCAAGTAGCTATAACATCACTTGTTATCCCATGCATTCATAAATCATTCAATAACTTATCAAATCATGAAAAATATCCATAGCTAAAGAACATCATAGAACCATGCATATAACCAGAATATAAACCATGACAAATTAGCCATAAGATTAACATAATAACCAATACGCGTGCTCATTAATCACAATAAGAAAATAGCTCATATTAACATATGCAAAAACCAACCAAGTCAGGGTCTTCCACGTACCACTCGACCATAGATTGGTCTAAACCAAATCTCTCTTTCATCCAATCACCCCCATGCCATATTCCAATCATGAATGTGGGATCATATGGTTAAACCAAATAAAACCAATCAGGGCTTCTAGAGGCCATACCACCTCAACCCTCAACCACAATGACTTCACCTAACCAGTCCAAAAATCTCTAATACCAACTAGATTGGTATTTTCCCAAATTGTCCAATGCTCCAGGGATTCTATCTCAACCCACAACCTCTAGGGAACCCAAGTTGTTACAGGGATCTAGAGATCTCTAATCTCAACCCATAGCCTTTAGGGAACCCAAGTTGTTTCAGGGTTCCAAAGATTTTATCCCAATCAATAACCATAGGGAACCTGAGAATCAATCAGAAATTCAAATGGGGAACCCACTGCATCATGGTTATCTAGGAAATAGAAAGGCACAATTGAAACCACTTTCAATCCAAAACAAATATCCATGCCAATGACAACAAAAAACTAGAGAACCATATGAATGAATCATGCATCCAAATCTCAACAAGAGATCCACACATGCAACATGTTACCTGCAATGAAATCCTATTGTAGTTATTGATCCAACTTTCTTCTTATGCTCCCTTGCTTTCCTTTACTTACTTCTCTCCAAATCCAAGTGATTGCAAGATTGCTCCAATAATTCTCTAAGTGTGTAGGTGTGTATGAGAGCTAGAATGAACAAGTGTTGAGCCAAAATTGTCAAAAAGCTAACAACTATTTCTCTGATGTCTTTTTATCATTGATGTCTCATTTTCCTTTCATTTTCCTTTCATTTTCCTTTATTTTCACTTTAATTTCCATTACATGCATATTTGGGTCTCTTCACCTTCATTTTGTCCTATTTTCCTTTATTTCTCATAATTAAATGCCATTTATTGCCTCTTTGCCTTTGTCAATGCCTTTGCTAATTTCCATAGCCATTAATAAACCACAAGTGATGCCCACTATAATTTTTTCCCACCATTCAACTTGGAATATATTTCCCATGACCTTGGTCTTATTTTATTTACATGGAAATTCAACCAAGGCTTGTTATACAGAGAATCTTTTATCTTCAATAGATATCTAGTAGGACTAGATTCATTGGTCATCAATCCTAGAAAGATGTGACTAATCCACGTCTATATGGCCCTATAACAATGGACTTGATATTTGGACTCTCTAAATCATGGGTTCATCGCCTTATCCCTAATACAAGATTCCTTGGTTTGGTATTTGGCGTCTTTGGGTAGATATAACCAAAAGTTCAAATATTTATCTCTCACTCAAAAGGAAATCAGAACACCTCCTCCTTGGTGGTAAAAAAAACTTTGGAAATTCTCCTATCCTCCAAAATCAAAGTTTTTATGTGGCTTCTTTTAAAGAACAAATCCCCCACTTGGGAGGTTCTTCAAAAAAGATCATCCATGGGTCCCAAAGGATGCTTACTATGTCTTCAAGATGAAGGATCTATACATATTTCATTCATTGTTAGTTCACTCAGCAAGTCAAGAAAGAAATCCAAAAAATAGAAGGGATTGAGTACTCCTGGAATGGACCTTCTGTGTATGAATGTCTTCTTGAGTGTTTGAACAAGAAACCAAAACTCTCTTTAAAAGCACAACCCCTGGTGGTTTTTTCTAGAGGGTCTAGCTAGAAACAAACATGACAATCTTTAAGGAACAAGGAAATTCATATTTGAGGGTGGTATGTAACTATGTATCCCTTCTGAGCTCTTTGCAAAAAAAACTTCAACATTCCACAAATTACTTGCACCTTAAGACTATCAGACATAAAGAGAAGTTGCAGGAATTTTTTAATGGGGTTGCTAGCTCTGATCCCGCCATGGGAGGGGTTGGGTAACTCATATATATCTCTCATCATCATGTTTACTCTTTCTCTTGTAATATGAATCAACAACAAATAATTTTTCAAAACCATTTTCTCTCAATCTCATCCTCCAATTGACAAATTTCTTACACAAATGAATTATACATAATGATGATTCTTTGAATGTGATCAATTGGATGAATGGGAAAACTTGATTAAAAAATCAGACCCTCCTCCCTCTCCTTCAAAATGCCGCAAATAAAGTAAAAAAAAAAAAATCACATATCGCATGCTCACTTGTCTACAGGGAAAGAAACTAGCATGTTGATATCTTTTCAAAAAGAGGATTGCCATTGTTTGAAGGCGAGTGGGAAATCAAAGAAGGCAAAGAAGGATTTCTTAACCTTCTTCAATTATGTCCCTAAGATTAATTGTTGTCGTGTGTGTGTGTGTGTGTGTGTGTGTGTGTGTATCCTTGTGGTTCTTTTGGTTGTATCTCAGCCTTTATGTGTGTCACTGCTCAATGGTTTTTTGAAGAACCCAATGTAATAGGTGGTGTAGCATGATAGCTCAATATTCATGATGGATTGAAATTAGCTATTAGTTTTGTCATCTATTGCCACCCAAGTTGGTTGTCGGAGATTGGAGCCAATTTCTCTTATTTGTGTCATGCTTTGGGATATTCCATATGGACGGTTTGGGATTTTACAGGGAAAAAAAATTATGGGCCCGTGTTTTTGAAATGATTTATGGATGATTATACACGATGTATATATGTTATGTTTCAGACTATGGTTATGGTTATGTATGTGCAATATCAAGATGATATATACAGGAATTTGATTGCTTTAGACTATGGGAATGTCATTGGCATCTACAGAATTGTAACTTTTTTGCTATAAAAACTAATACAATGTTTTTTTTTTTCCTTAGAAAAAAAAAGATCTATACCCATATCTAATATATTCATTCACCTAAAAATGTAATTTTGTGTGGCTTACTGGTGTAAAAATTATATTTACAAGCATGGTTTTTGAAGGTCCAAATATTAATATGACGGCATATCATATATGGAGTTAAATGTGTATAATGTATATGGTTGAATCCCAAGGGGAGTTATATATGGGGTTAAATGTTTTTGCTCACTTGTCACCCATGTTCAATTTTACCCTTAATGATTTCATCCCAATTTCTCTTCAAACTCCTTAAGATATGACAATGCTAATCATCTCAATTTCTCTTCAACCTCCTCGACATATGACAATGCTAGCAAAAGAATAATTTGGGTGCAAAATTTAAGTATATCATAAGCGGAATTTTAATTTTTCAATTTTAAAGATGCGAAGGATTAAAGGAATTTAATCTGAATGGTAGAAAATTGAGTATATTATAAGTGGAATTTTTATTTTTTAGATTTAAAGATGTAAAGGATTAGAGAAATTAATCTAAATCACATACGTAATCCACTGAAAAAAAAAAAAAAAAAAAAAAATGAAAGATCTAAGTAATGGGAACACATAGAAAATAGACTCAAGAGAAGCTTATTGCACATAGAGGCGCTCTCGAGCCTAGTATGGAAGAGATGTCGTAATGTCTTGTCCTGTAAACATTTTGACTAAGTCAAAATAACACAGAAAAATAAAAATCACTCTATACGTTAAAACAAATAATAACTTCAATTTAATATAATAAAAATAATAATTATACATTATTAATATTATTATCATTATTTTTGGTGGTTTTTGAGCTCCATGTTTATGAGAACCCATGGTATTTATGTGGAAAATAACATATTTAAAGGGGGGAATTAAACCAGCCTAGATCCATCTCTTGAGATGCAAACCTCTTTTAGAGTAAAAAGAGATTTGATCTCTCTAGGCACTTGGTAGATCCACTTTTAAGATGGATCTAGCCTAGTTATTTTTTAATGGTGGGACATAATAAGCTTGTCATTCCCTGTTAATGATAACCCTCTATTGAGTCTATTTTCTTTGTCCCTCATTTCTTATATCATTCATTATTTTGGCTATGCTATTGAGATCAAATTCCCTTAATCCTTTGCATCTTTAAATCTAAAAAAATCAAAATTTGGCTTATCATATACTAATGAGCTACCAATTCATATAGATTTAAAAAAATAGTAGCTATACATTGATCTTTTCTTTTTCAAAATTTGTAACTTACTAAGATTCCCTAGATAACGCTAACGTTTCAAGTCGTCCGACTCTAACTATAACCACTACACTAGTGTTAATACCTTACAAGCCAATTCTTAACAATAAACTTATGACTTCATAAGGATTGAAACTTCTAGAAACACACCGAGTCCGACTCCAACCATAACCACTACACTAGTGTTAATACCTTACAAGCCAATTCTTAACAATAAACTTATGACTTCATAAGGATTGAAACTTCTAGAAACACACCGATAAAAAGACTCCGCCCTTATCACAATGGACCAACATGTCATTTGTGAAAACCACATAAATTATAAACTTTTGAAATCTTTCTTCATAATCCAAAATTAATATCAAAAATAACATGAGAGTAAAGTGAGAAATTGAATTGGCGACTTAACATCTAGAAGTCCCTTAAAAGTGCACCGAATCACTATCTATCCAAGACCTATATAAAAATACCTTAAGAGCGAGACTATCTATCCAAAACCTATAGACATTCAAATCCAATATTATCATAATGCTAACCCACATTATATCAACAATAATTTTTAAGTGGTTATATCAACCCTAATTTTTAAAAACACTAAATAAAAACCCATTTATAACTAAAACTTTCATAAACTTTAAATATGATAATGTAATTTTATCATAATAAAATAATGTTAGTAACATTTTTGTCCAAAATATCAATCTGGAAAAGCCTTGAGTGACACTAATAACAATCCCCGTCACTCCTTTGTCTCCAAGCGGCATGCCATGGAGGAGCCCAGAGAAATAGAACAAGAAAAAGCGAAAGCGACGCCCTCACATGGAAGTCTGGTTGTCCGGCAGGGACTTGACTGTGGAGGCCAAACGATCTACGAACAGTGACCACATTGACACTGACATTGAGGCAGAATCAGCCACCTGTTCTCTCCACTTGTTACAGCAGTACAAATCTACCACTCTTCATGGCAGAATCAGCCACCTGTTCTCTCCACTTGTTTCTGCAGTACAAATCTACCACTTTCCATTAGTGCATTAGTTGATGTTTTACTGGGGTCAAATTTAACCTAACAATTTTTTAAATTTGTTTCAGTTTTGAATTAACATCTTATACTATTTATTTTCAAACACTCAACTTAAAAATTAATGGACAAAATTATCTTTTATATAAATCGCATATTCAAATATCATCAAATACCACGAGTCACTAATACTATGTAAAGTATATCTACAAACTCAATACCACAAGCTCAATACCACGAGTCATTAACAATACACAAAAACAACTACTAATAACTTAATAACTTTACCAAACAACCTAACATTGTGCTCTTCTATTACACTAATTTGTCCTCCATTGACACATCTGTCCTCTGCTATTGCATTGATTTGCCCTTCAGTGACCCATCTTTGATTTGCCCTTCAGTGACCCATTGAAAGTGCACTTTGTGATGCATTTATGCATCATAATTGTATTTTGTTTTTCTTTAATAAGTAAAAGTGATTTTTAAAAGAGAAAACTATTTTATAAATAGTTTTATTTTTATTTTTAATGGAAGTATTATTTTTTGGGAACATTCTTTTTCAGGTTTCATGAACTTTATTACACTTTGTAGCATAAATTTATTGTGCTGAGAAGTATTCTATAGTTTAATATAGAAGAGATGTTCCATAATATTCCATTAAAATAAATAAAATAACACTTATATTTAAAAATAAAGATAAAATGTTAATAACAAAAAAAATTGTATTCAATATAGAACATAAATATTAATAACTAAATATTTTTGGCCATAAATAAAATATCTTAATGTCCACAATGAATTATCTAATTTAACATCAAACTTTATATATATAGATAATGTAATCTATAGTGAAATTTTTCTAATTTCATTCATAAATGCTTTCTACTTTTTAGTATAAGGGACATATGTAATTCATTCACTACTCAATGTGGTGTTTACAAGTGACATTTAAAATAATATTCATATTGTAGTCCATTATGAAGGAGATGTGGAATTCTTTCCATGCTTAACATAGAGTTGACATGTTGTATTTAGAAAAGAAATATTAATAACAAAAAAATATTTCATTGTGGGTCATAAATAAAATATTTCATTTTTCATATTGTTTCCTTTTGTAAGTTAAAAATCTTCTATTGCCTCTAAAACAAAATTACATCCATATTAAACCTCTTGGTTTAGTGGTCTACTCCAAGGGAAACTAGACCAAAGACAAAACATGAGGACTTCAATCGAAAAAGAGTCAATCATAACAACATAAAAATTATATCTAGGTCAGATGGTTTTGCAACGAAAAGAGATGGACATAGTAGATAGCAAAATAGGGCCATGACTTGGGTAGTGTTGCCCCTTAGATTGCAAAAACTTAAATAGTCAAAGGGACCGAGAAAAATAATGCATAAGGACAATGCTCAAATCCACCGAGAAACACCATGAAAGAAATTACAAGGACTTTAACACCTTAAAAGGGACCAAGTCCCCTAGGTTAGGAACAAGACCCTTTCCTCTGAAGAGCGCATCCTCAATTCGAGCTAATATGTTTTCCATGTCATAATGTTCTAGTTGTATTTCATCAAGTTATAAAATGACCTCCTACTTAGCTTCATTGCATTCAAGAAGGACTTTGCCATGCAAATTCCTCCTTGAAAGCAAGAAAAGTCCTGATTTTGCAACATAGGTTGATAGTTTGTAGGTACCAGTTTTGTTGGCCTCATGTGTGACTAGTATGTGACACCCAAACTTCCACCAAAGCCAACACTTATGAGTTCGAGTGAGCTTTCCAATCAATTATCACCTCTTCCTCGATCATTCAAATTTCTTCTTGTATCTTGGGTAGAATGTAGGAATTTACAGGGTAAGTTCCTCAAACAGAACACCAAAGAACACCGCTCACAAACAGATCACAGATCAATACACCAGTATTTTTGACGTGGTTAAAACCCTCAAAGAGGGAAACAGTCCATGGCCTGAGCCAACGCAGCCACTTCAAGCAATTTATTAATAAAATAATGAAATTTTACATAAGCTTCTCTCATGAATAGTTAACCTACAAATGACCCTCCATGCTCTTTAAATATAGATCATGGACCAATCGGGTGTTAAGCCATGGATCAAGTGTCGCTAATACCAAGGAGAGAATGAACTGTCGGATCACTACCTATCGTGACCGTCGGATTGTAAGTTACAAAAGTACATAGTAAAGAAACACACTTTACGTAACTCTATACTAGACCAAGTTATACTTAACTATTTCCTATGTGTCAGAATATCCTAACATAGAATTTGCATGCAATAAAGGTGAGCATAGGAATGGGTACATGCTCAAGCCTAAGAGCCCAAGAGACCCCACACATGCCAAACTCCTCGTGCCTCGACGAGAGTGAGCTCTTTGTTGAGGCATGGGAGAGGGAATAAAGGACGCTAAGAGAAGAGATAATCTTCACACTAAGCCAACCTATATAATGAATGCACTTTGAGTGGTGTGACATCAAGAGAGAGGATAAATTGATAGCCTCCGTATTTACAACTTAATGGGGGAGGGTGGTTACCACACCTCCCTCATCAATTGCATGAGGTGATAGTAGGGTAACCCCCCCCCCCCCCCCCCCCACCCCGCATCCGACCCTCACCCCCGCCTTCCCCCGCTTGCCCAACCGTTTTTTAATCTTGTTGATCACCCATATTGGACATTTCAATTTCCATATTAAGTAACATAATTTTATGTCAATCTTATATATAGAAAGATATGAAAAATGAAATGAAAAAAACTTCTTATATATGTATTTCCATATTTTAATGTGTATCTTCAATAAAATATTTAAATATCCATGTTAACCAATCTTTCAATATTAGCTAACATATTTTACTTTTGACCATAATAAAATATTCAATGCCCTCCTAACGTAAAATAATTTTGTATCAATTTGATATCTAGATAGAAAAATAATAATTTAAAGTAAAATATTATAAATCCATTTTAATCGCGAAGCTATCAAGGACTTAAAAGATCAAATCTTTCGAAGTACAATCTTTTTTTCAAATTTTACACGCTAAAAAAGCTAAAATTACACTTCAGATATTTAATTCTCTCCCACTTAATAAATCCAAAATTACAATAAAATTATACTTTTAAATAATTGCACATTATTTTTATATTTTATTTTAAATAAAATTAAGCCCTTTGAATTGACAAATCATGAAATGACCCTTTGCACTATGAATCTTGTTGTACTACGGATATGGAAGTTGATACCTCTAAATAAATTTTTACTAATGTTTTTAATGAGAGAAAAAATTGCTTTTATTGCTAAACGGGCCACATAATCCTTCAAACACAGTACGAAAGGTCAATGATTCAATTTAAAAGTCAAGAGGCAAAGTATCATTATGCTTTATTTTACTTGGCCCCAAAGCACACAATGAGAGGCCTTCAGTGGTGGAATATTATTGAAAAGAAATTTGTTGTTAGTGTTGGGAGGGAAAAGCTTTGAGCATGACATTTTAGTTACAATTAGTCTATGAGAGGCCTAACATATTATAAGTGGTAAAGTATAAGACATAACATAATGTTGTTCCTCGGTGGAAGAAGTTTTTATTTGATTTTCTTTCAAAGGTGAAAATGACCTCTCAAAGCTGATTAATACATTACATTCAATCTTGTTAAAATTATTTGATTTGGCTCAGCTTTAAGCTTTCATTGGTGACTAAAGTTTGTTGTCAACTTAAATTGTGTGGGGTTTGATTTGGCTCATCTTTTTAGATAAATCATTTATGGGTTTGCTTGCTTGGCCAACCTAAATTGTGTGAGTAATAATATGATGTTAAAATGTCACTGTTATTTGGTTGGCTATGAAGCTTTAGAGTGGATTTTCAAAGAAATAAGTTCACCTCATTCACATTTCATAGAGCAGTTATAATGGAAAGCACCAAGTCTTTTGATGTTACAGAGTGCATTTGTCTTGAATGGTGGGTTGTAATTCATGGCTGGAAAGGGAGGGAATACAAGCATTTCATTAAAGGCCAAGGAAGTGTGAGAGGTAAAAGTTTCTTTTTTAAATGCATTTTAAATAGAAAATGGTATTTTTTTAAGTTTTAGTGTCAATTTCTAAACAAAGATATAATGGAGGAACAAGAGACATTTTATTTTTTTAATGATTTATTATTAAAAAGAACACTACACTGTCATCCAAGAAGAATACTCTCGAGAAAACTCTGAATTACAAGAAATCGGGCAAGATAGAAACAACTCTCAAGACAAGCAGGGGGAAAGCCCCGCCCAACAACAAAAAGGTGAACTCAACAACCCCTCAAGCATCGACAGTTATGAGGTCTCAAATAACGCGCAAAATAAATCTTCTTTTAACAACAAAGCAGATCTCCTAGACCAAACTTCTTCTCCGACTATCTCCAAAAGGACGAACACAATAGATCGCGAAGCTAAGACACCAATGACCCAAGAACCAGAAGAGATGAAGGAGATGCAAGATAAAGGAAGTTGGAAGACCATAGAGAAGAAAAAGAAAGATACATCACCAATCTCGCCAAGAAAGACAAGGAGTCAGACAATTAGAAATTAAGAAATTATAGGTCCGATAGACCAATTTGGTCTCAGTGGACGTTAACCATCATCATCATCATCATCATCATTATTATTATTATGATAAGAAATATATTATTATTTTTATAGGTAGATTGAATTTGACATAGTAATTATTAAGAAATGCTTTTGAATTTGCAAGGTTGGAATCTAAGTGTTAATTCATGGATAATCTAAGTTTTAGAAATTGATATATATATATTATATATATTATATTATATAATATATTATATATATATTTATATATATATATATATTATATATAATTGAGATTAAATTTAGGGAGTTTTATCAGATAGAGATTATTAAGGATCAAGCATGTCATTGTGTGTTATTTGTTGCATAAAATGACCAAATGTAACTCAAAAATGTGTTAAATTTGTTCATCTTTTTTGTGTTTGCATGTTTAAGATAGTTCTTTGTGAGTTTATTATTAATTGTCTTTTTCTATGAGTTAATTATTATTTGGGGTTGGTAAGGTACCAATAATCTCATAATCTCATTCTCACTTATTTTTTGGACAGTGTGATGAATGTGTGTGTGTGTGTGGACACTCTTTGGATGACTCATTACAATTTTTATGAAGATATATGTTTTTTGGAGATGATATCATCTTTTTGAGGTCTTTACACTCACATGTGTGGCCTTTTCAGAGTGTATTTTCATTTTTTTATCATTGTAATTTCATCTTTGAGGGAGTCATCTTGAGACCTATCCAACTTGTATCATTGATTATTGTCATTTTCGCTGGTTTTTAGTGTATTATTAGCCTAATTGAGGAAAATCACTTGGTTACTCTAGTATAAATAGGGGAGCACTCGTATCACTTGAGATCATTGCACGCTTGGAGATATCACTTCTCTCATACTTTTATTTTCTCTCTAATTCACTATGGAGCACTAGTTGAGCAACCTTTTTCTTAGGGAGATTTTATGAAGTGGATAGTTCTCCTTTCATTGATGATTATTAGTGAACGTTGATGATAAGTGGTACTAAATGTGATTTATATTCTTCCAATAATTTTTATTGGTGATTGATAAGGATTACTAAATATCCACCATAATTTTGTTGGTATTTTTATCACTTGATTCTCCTTAAAGAAAGTTGTCATGAAATTATCTTGAGGTGACCTAGGTTAGGGTCCCTCCCTTATTTTTCCAAGAAAATAGAAGGACACTAGGGTTATAGGATTAAGGGATAAAAGTTAGTCTCCCTTATTTTCATTGAACTCACATACATCTCTTTTTCTTCCAAGGCTTTGTTACTCCTAGACTCCATTAACCATATATTTAGAAAGGTATTAATCTCATATCTTACGATAATATTTTAAACATATTAAATTATTTTTACTTGTTTTAGGATAAATTCTGATTTAGCTACAAAAAAGTCATATATTTTTAGCATTAAGTGTCCTATTTATTGATGTGTTATGCTTAGAATTTGTTTGCAATATATTGAAAAAACAAGTGTTAGTTCAAGAGTATTTTCCAACCATAAATAGGGCCAATGTCTAGGGTTTTTATTGTTGTTATATGCTTTTAAAGTTATTGAAAATTTTGTTTACTCTTATTTTTATCCCTCATTTTGACTTTGTTATCATAGTTTACATGGTTAAATTTGTTGTTGTCATAAAATAGTGTATTGGTGCAGTTTCTAATTTTGCATGCTAGTTTACTTCAACAAAGTGTAATTTCTTGATTATGTGCATTTAGAGACCTTATTTTAGCCTTTATTGGTTGACCTAAGCCTCTAGAAAAGTCAAAGGACTTTTTGAACTAAAATATGAAAATTTATCATAAATCCATCCTAAACTCTAATTTCCTAACCTTACACCTTGGTGGTAAATCATTGTAGAACCCTTAGGGGAAACTTAGCTTAACTTGATTGGGTTATTTGATCCTAATATATATTATGGAAGTGTATCTTGTTTTGTATTGTGACCATCACTAAAACGAGGGTATTAGTTTTTGAGGTGACTGTGGCAACATTCCCATTATTTCACATTTTCTATGTTACTTAGTGAGGATTTGCACTAAGGTGCTCAGATTTGCTATAACATTTTTGACATTGTTTCCAAAGAGGAGTTGTCCTTCTCCTTGAGATAAAATGTTTATGCTTCAAAGTTTGATGATTACTCTTAAAATCTTCTTCTACTATGCTCATCTGGTAACTCCACAATCTCATTTAAAATTAGGAGGTAGTAATCGAATACTTAATAAAATATTTACCACTTAATGGGGGAGGGTGGTTCACCACGCTCTCCCTCATTCAAATTGCATGAGGTGATAGTAGGGTAACCCCCCCCCCCCCCCGCCTCCCCCCGCTTCCCCAACCGTTTTTAATCTTGTTGATCACCCATATGGGGCATTTCAATTTCCATATTAAGTAACATAATTTTATGTCAATCTTATATATAGAGAGATATGGTTAATTAAATGAAAAAAACTTCTTATATGTGTATTTCCATATTTTAATGTGTATCTTCAATAAAATATTTAAATATCCACGTTAACCAATCTTTCAATATTAGTTAACATATTTTAATTTTGACCATAATAAAATATTTCAATGCCCACCTAACGTAAAATAATTTTGAATCAATTTGATATCTAGATAGAAAAATAATAATTTAAAGTAAAATGTTATAAATCCATCTTAACCGCGAAGCTATCAAAGGTTTAAAGGGATCAAGTCTCTCGAGGTACAATCTTTTTTTTCAAATTTTACACACTAAAAATACTTAAAAATTTACACTTAAAATATTTGATCTCTCCACACTTAATAAATCCAAAATTAAAATAAAATTATATTAATCGTATAAATAATTGGACATTATTTTTACATGAAAGGAACCTTTACACTATGAATCTTGTTTTACTACGGATATGGAAGTTGATACCTCTAAATAAATTTTTACTAATGTTTTTAATGAGAGAAAAAATTGCTTTTATTGCTAAACGGGCCACATAATCCTTCAAACACAGTACGAAAGGTCAATGATTCAATTTAAAAGTCAAGAGGCAAAGTATCATTATGCTTTATTTTACTTGGCCCCAGAGCACACAATGAGAGGCCTTGAGTGGTGGAATATTATTGAAAAGAAATTTGTTGTTAGTGTTGGGAGGGAAAAGCTTTGAGCATGACATTTTAGTTACAATTAGTCTATGAGAGGCCTAACATATCATAAGTGGTAAAGTATAAGACATAACATAATGTTGTTGCTCGGTGGAAGAAGTTTTTATTGTTATTTCTTTCAAAAGTGAAAATGACCTCTCAAAGGTGATTAATACATTACATTCAATCTTGTTAAAATTATTTGATTTGGCTCAGCTTTAAGCTTTCATTGGTGACTAAAGTTTGTTGTCAACTTAAATTGTGTGGGGTTTGATTTGGCTCATCTTTTCAGATAAATCATTCATGGGTAACTAAAGTTTGCTTGCCTGGCCAACCTAAATTGTGTGAGTAAGAATATGATGTTAAAATGTGACTGCTATTTGGTTGGCTATGAAGCTTTATATATGTTCTTTAAATATATAGACCCATCTAATTTTATTGAGTGGATTTGCAAAGAAATAAATTCACCCCATTCACATTTCATAATGGAAAGCACTAAGTCTTTTGGTGTTACAGAGTGCGTTTGTCTTGAATGGTTGGCCACCATAGAAGCATCCAAGTGGGTTGTAATTCATGGCTTGAAAGGGAGGGAATACAAGCATTTCATTAAAGGCCAAGGAAGTGTGAGAGGTAATTTTTTTTTTTTTAAATGCATTTTAAATGGAAAATGGTATTTTTTTAAGTTTTTGTGTCAATTTCTAACAAAGATATAATGGAGGAACAAGAGACATTTTATTTTTTTTAATGATTTTTTTTTATTATGATAGGAAATATATTATTATTTTTATAGGTAGATTGAATTTGACATAGTAATTATTAAGAAATGCTTTTGAATTTGCAAGGTTGGAATCTAAGTGTTAATTCATGGATAATCTAAGTTTTAGAAATTGATATATATATATATATATAATATATAATTATATATATATATATATATATAATATATATATATATATATATAATCGAGATTAAATTTAGGGAGTTTTATCATATAGAGATTATTAAGGATCAAGCATGTCATTGTGTGTTATTTGTTGCATAAAATGACCAAATGTAACTCAAGAATGTGTTAAATTTGTTTATCTTTTTTGTGTTTGCATGTTCAAGATAGCTCTTTGTGAGTTTATTATTGATTGTCCTTTTCTATGAGTTAATTATTATTCGGGGTTGGTAAGGTACCAATAATCTCATAATCTCATTCTCACTTATTTTTTGGACAGTGTGATGAATGTGTGTGTGTGTGGACACTGTTTGGATGACTCATTACTATTTTTATGAAGATATATGTCTTTTGGAGATGATATCATCCTTTTGAGGTCTTTACACTCACATGTGTGGCCTTTTCAGAGTGTATTTTCATTTTTTTATCATTGTAATTTCATCTTTGAGGGAGTCATCTTGAGACCTATCCAACTTGTATCATTGATTATTGTCATTTTAGCTGGTTTTTAGTGTATTATTAGCCTAATTGAGGAAAATCACTTGGTTACTCTAGTATAAATAGGGGAGCACTCATATCACTTGAGATCATTGCACACTTGGAGATATCACTTCTCTCATACTTTTATTTTCTCTCTAATTCTCTATGGAGCACTAGTTGAGCAACCTTTTTCTTGGGAGATTTTATGAAGTGGATAGTTCTCCTTTCATTGATGATTATTGGTGAACGTTGATGATAAGTGGTACTAAATGTGATTTATATTCTTCCAATATTTTTTATTGGTGATTGATAAGGATTACTAAATATCCACCATAATTTTGTTGGCATTTTTATCACTTGATTCTCCTTAAACAAAGTTGTCATGAAATTATCTTGAGGTGACCTAGGTTAGGGTCCCTCCCTTATTTTTCCAAGAAAATAGAAGGAAACTAGGGTTATAGGATTAACGGACAAAAGTTAGTCTCCCTTATTTTCATTGAACTCACATACATCTCTTTTTCTTCCAAGGATTTGTTACTCCTAGACTCCATTAACCATATATTTAGAAAGGTACTAATCTCATATCTTACGATAATATTTTAAACATAATAAATTATTTTTACTTGTTTTAGGATAAATTCTAATTTAGCTACAAAAAATTCATATATTTTTAGCATTAAGTATCCTATTTATTGATGTGTTAAGCTTAGAATTTGTTTGCAATATATTGGAAAAACAAGTGTTAGTTCAAGAGTATTTTCCAACCATAAATAGGGCCAATGTCTAGGGTTTTTATTGTTGTTATATGCTTTTAAAGTTATTGAAAAATTTGTTTACTCTTATTTTTAGCCCTCATTTTGACTTTGTTATCATAGTTTACATGGTTAAATTTGTTGTTGTCATAAAAAAGTGTATTGGTGCAATTTCTAATTTTGCATGCTAGTTTACTTCAACAAAGTGTAATTTCTTGACTATGTGCATTTAGAGACCTTATTTTAGCCTTTATTGGTTGACCTAAGCCTCTAGAAAAGTCAAAGGAATTTTTGAACTAAAATATGAAAATTTATCATAAATCCATCCTAAACTCTAATTTCCTAACCTTACACCTTGGTGGTAAATCATTGTAGAACCCTTAGGGGAAACTTAGCTTAACTTGATTGGGTTATTTGATCCTAATATATGTTATGGAAGTGTCTCTTGTTTTGTATTGCGACCATCACTAAAACGAGGGGATTAGTTTTTGAGGTGACAGTGGCAGCATTCCCATTATTTCACATTTTCTATGTTACTTAGTGAGGATTTGCACTAAGGTGCTCAGATTTGGTATAGCATTTTTGACATTGTTTCCAAAGAGGATTTGTCCTTCTCCTTGAGATAAAATGTTTATGCTTCAAAATTTGATGATTGCTCTTCAAATCTTCTTCTACTATGCTCATCTGGTAACTCCACAATCTCATTTAAAATTAGGAGGTAGTAATCGAATACTTAATAAAATATTTGCTAATCCTCCTAAGGTCTATAAGAGAAGAACTGAAAAAATATCGCTTATTGTTAAGTCTCTTTCCAATAATTCACCAAGTGTGGTTCCAATGGCTACTAAACCATGGCCTACCAATGACTTTAAGCCTTTAGACATGGATACTATTCAAACGAAATGCTTCAAAATTTTAATAAATGGTTGCCTAAATTTTCTAAAAATAATGTTGTTACTACTAAAGAATACATAAAAATATTCTATAAAAATGTTGGTATCCTCTACATTGAAGAAGAGGATGTTGTAATGAATCCTTTTGTTCATTCCTTGCAAGAAAATGTTGAAGTATGGATTAGGGATTTAACTAATAAGAGCATCGAGACTTGACCCAATTCCATGATGTTTTCATCAAGTGATGGGAATATAAGAAAGATAATATATTTTTGGTCACCCAATTCCATGAAATTTTAGAAGAAAGTATCTGAAACTATACAAAAATTTAACCAAAGATCTGATGGATTAGTCAATTTGATTCCTAAAAACCTTAAACCTCATAATGATGCTATCTTGTTGCAATACATGGATGATTTTGATGGTCAAATTGGTTTTGTCTTAAGAGATAAATATCCTAATGGTGTCACCCTTGTAAAAGAATATGCTAACGATATTGAAACATTTCTACTTCTAAATTTGACCTTTTCTCTCCTCATGCGAAGTGTTGGTGGTTTCATGCACAAGGGTTAGCAAAAACACAACTCTAGTGGTTGCAACTAGCACATAGACAAAAATAGATTATACATACAAAATTAAAGTGATTACCTTTCTTACTAATGTTATTCAATTAAATAAAAAGTACCAAAAAAACAAATAAACTAGAACAACAACATAAGAAATAATAGTAAGACCTTCATTACCCAAGGAAATGTTTTGAATTTTGAATAACACTTGTGGGGAGATCTCCAACCATTGTGAATCATGTACTTGTGAATGATCTCTCTCTCTCTCTCTCTCTCTCTCTCTCTCTCTCTCTCTGTTATGCTCTTAACCTGCAAATGATACCCAAATACAGAATATGCGAAGAAAAGAGACCCAGAACACAGAATATACGAAGAAAAGATACCCAGAACACAGAATAGCAATGAATTTTATTATTCAGAGAGTAATGTTCACTTGCCTCTTCGAGGGGGCAACCTCCAATAGAGCAGAGCTCGATTACAAAATAAGACACGATGCTCCTCGCAGGGAGTTTCTATCCTTTTTATATGACTCCTACGTGCAA
>APFE030514506.1:41842-61624 GCA_000404065.3 Pinus taeda
GCCCTGGAAAGAGCTCTGATACCACTTGTTATGCTTCTTGACCTGCAAATGATACCCAAATACAGAATATGCGAAGAAAAAGACCGATAACACAGAATATGCGAAGAAAAGATATCCAGAACACAGAATAGCGAAGACTTTATTATTCAGAGAGTAATGTTCACTTGCCTCTTCGAGGGGGCAACCTCCAAATAGAGCAGAGCTCGATTACAAAAATAAGACACGATGCTCCTCGCAGGGAGTTACTATCCTTTAGATATGACTCCTACAAGTAATACCACGGGTCAATACCGCTTATTACTAATACCGTCGGCCCATTTGCAACTAACTGTGGTTCCTTTATTAATTGCGGATTAACCACTTACAATTATTAATATGGGCTTTATTGACTCTTAACTATGACGTGGTCCCATTACATAGATAAGGGGGTTAGGGTGGGACCCTAACACACACACACTCTCTCTCTCTCTCTCTCTCTCTCTCTCGTTGATTTATCAAGTTAATTTTATGAAAATAATTAATAATTTACTTGTTAAATTATTTCCATCTGAATGGGTGAAATGGGTAAAACTAACTTTAATTTTGTGGTTGAAATTGGGGAGGCATACACATTCTTGTCAAGATAAATTAGTATAAATAATACAATGGTGTGCCCAATAGAATTGGCCAGAGCAAAATGAACATATAGTACATCAAGTCTCTCTCTCTCTCTCTCTCTCTCTCTCTCTCTCTCTCTCTCTAAATTATTTCCATCTGAATGGGTGAAATGGGTAAAACTAACTTTAATTTTGTGGTTTTTTTGGGTAAAAATAACCTATTACTTGTCAAATATGAGTCTCAAAGTGGGCATACATGATCTCAATGAAATTGGGGAAGCATACACATTATTGTCAAGATAAATTAGTATAAATAATACAATGGTGTGCCCAGTAGAATTGGTCAGAGCAAAATGAACATATAGTACATCAAGTTGTTGGCATCAAGGGGCCAAAATATAGTATAATGAGATATACAATCATATGTACATGTGCCTAGAATAGGAGAGGCCATGAATGATTGCATGAAAAAATTGATTTGGATGCTTAGGACCAAATACCCCCTCATTAAGGGGGTGAGGGTGGGGGTGGGTAGTAATCTGATAAGCATTGTTTAATAAGAATGGGATTTGAAGATCTAAATGAGCTAGCTAAAGAGAATCTCATGCTCATGGATATGCAAATGTATAACCAAGACAATTAGAACAAAGGAATTGCATATAAGTTTGGGTCATGAACTAATGGAGGATAAGCATGTAGGTGACTAGATAAGGGGCATATCCCACATGAGGTTTGAAAACAAATCAGGCATGCCTAGTAAATTTGGTACAATAATTTTAAGCATTGGACCAACAATTGTATGATTTGTGAATGTAAAATGATGAATTGAACACAAGATAAAGAACCAAGTATAATAGCACCAATGTCTCTCTCTACTTGATCCAGAGCACCCAGAAATGAGGAATATGGGTCCAAGGTACACTATCCTCTAGGTCATTCTTGTAGAATGGAGGTGCTAAAGCTGAAAAAGGAAGGCCCACTAGAGTGATGTTAATGATGAATCTGCAACACTAATGTGAGGTATAAATTATAATGTGATTGATAGAGACTAAAACCAATGTGGGTATAATGGAATGAGAGGTGGAGTTACAAATTTTCTTGTTTGGAGCATGACATGCAAGGCTAACATAGTAGTGTCTAGAATTATTCCATGGAGAATTGTCAACTATTAGGAAAAGTATTTTCAAAGAAACCTCAATGAACTAATTGGACATTTGTGGGTCAAATATCGACAATATAAGATTGGTATAACTCACATAGGTGTTGACATATTATAATAGGAGTCAACATGGTACTGAATAAACTCCATGGGACATGAAGGTAACTCACTGCATTTTCTCTGAATAAAGGGGACAAGATGATGTTTCCATTGACTAAGTCAAGGAAAATGGGAGTACAAGACCCTCTTAGATCAAGCCAAGAGGTAATAAATGTGGGGAGATCAAGGGACATGGGTTGTTAACAACATGAGAATAAATGCATATGGAACCAACTTTGGTATGAAGAAGGACTAAACCCCCAATCAAAAAGGTTATTGAATGACATGGGCACCAAAATGCAACAAGCAACACTACTATAGGGTGCCCATGTAAGGAAGGATCTAACACATGATAGATGGAATATGCAAGAGATGGATGGGTTGGTACATCTATCAAAGTGTGGGAGTTCCTAAGGTGATTTCATGTTAATGGTAGGTAAGTGCAATGAATGGAGAAAGGTTGTGTTTTCGTTGTGAAGAACCCTCCAAAATTTGTTCCACACTTGAATTTTCGAGCCTACTATCAATTTTGAGATTGTTTATTACATAGTCATTTTATGATCGATTTATGCTTTGATAAGTGTTCTAGTCTTCTTCTCGAATTGTAAGTTTCAAAGTCACTTGCGCACACGTGCTCAGTCCACAACAAGTTCATGAGAACATTCTTTTATGCAATCTTAAACAAGCATAGAAAAAGCCCATCAAGATAGTGCATGTGTAATGTTCAGTCTACGTTGACAGTCAATGCAAACTTTCATTGATAGTCTGTCACTTTTGGTTGTGAATGTACTTATATTTCAATGAGTTTTCCAAGTTGTCACTTTTGTGCACCTTAGCTTTTTCTAGTGTATTTTCATGTTACGATTGTCACTCTTGATTTTTTTCACTTTAATGTGTGCCTTTTTCAATGTTATTTGCATTTTGCAAGTGTTGTTTGCACTTTCCTGTTACTATTGCAAGTGTCATCTTTTAGGGCTTGGGAAGTGTCGCATGTTGCATAATAAGAGATATGGTTTGTTTCAAGGGGTAAATTTGGTGCTAATGAGTCCTATTTATCATATCAACATGTATTAGACTCATTCCCAAAGTTTTATGCACTATCGCACAGGTGTCATCGCTATCATTGCAAAGTGTACCTTAAGTGTCACACTTGGAAGAAGTGTTTCTATTGTTGTTGCATTGAGGGGATAATTTTGTTCTTGTCTTGTGAATTTTCAATGTTGGGTAGTTGACTATTCTGAGTGTGAGATCATATTCAATTTTTTCCCTTTCTCACTTGCACCTCACTGATCCCACACTTAGCCAAACCCTGAAAAGTTATTGCCTAAGCAACTTGGCTTCACTACACCCTTCTCAACCACGCACTGTGCATTATCAACCCTCATGCTTAGATCTTACCTCTTGGAACTATGCAATGTGTATATCCTGCCTCCTAGAATGATGTAATCTTAGTGTTTAGCCCTGACCCTTGGGCTCTAGAACTACACAACATTACCTCCGAGTCACCTTATTCTGTGCATTGTAGAGTCTCAAGCCTCAATATTCCATCCTAAATCATTGAACTACACGACTATGAAAGCCCTAGACCCCTCTCTCTCTAGAACTTTGTTGTGGGAAACCTCAAACCTCAAGCCTCAATCCTGCCTCCTTGAGCCCTTCAACTACGTAGTCACCTTGCCCTGGCCCTCCTGAACCGTGCACTGTGAAATCTCAAGCCTCATTCCCGACCCTTGATATATTGAACTACACATTATGCAATCCCTAAGCCATTCCCTTAGTCCAGCACCCATTTCCAACTCAGATAGTGGTTCTCATGAAACATGTTAGAATATGAGTTTATTAGACTAATTTCGTCTTGTCATAAGTGGTTTCTAGTTGCAGGTATTACATCGGGTCATGATAAGATGATGAATAAGGAGAAGAATAAGAAGATCATGCTAGAATACACCCATGCAACTGCAAATTCAAGTTTATCATTGAATAGTAGATGAAAGGGCACTATATTGAGACAACAACTGAAGAACAATATCATATTGAAGACTCCCTACCTTCAAGCCTTATGGAGGAGGAAGAAGAATAACATGCACTACCTTTAAACAATACACAAAGTTAGCAACATAAAGAATGTCTTGACATTTCCATATCATCGTTCAGTCCATGTAATCAATGTCACATCATTTCTTGTCAAATTTTCATGCCAAGATGTTATATGAGTCATCTTTTGTTGCATCATTTGTGGAAATTATTATGTAATTTTCATATATGAGAAATAAAATGTAAAGTGGAACTCCAAGGGTCATTTTTAGAATGTGAAAAGTCATGAAGGAGTCAAAAGGTCATATGGAAGTCAAAGAGTCATGAGGGTAGTCCAAGAGTCACAAGGGAGGTGAAAAGTCACCCCGTTTGTTATATATACCCCCTCATACCTCATGCAAAGGAATTTTCATCTTGGATCCTCCTACCAAGCATTAGAGATGAATATATCTCTTTTGGAGGAGCAAGTGGTTGCTCTAATGCTCCACTATTGGAGTTAGTGGTGTTCCTTGTACTGATGTATCTTAGAACTTTTTCTTAATACTTGAAGCTCAATGAGCCAGCACACTTTCATGTGTATGTTGTAAATATTGTAATACTACTCTTTGAATGTTTGTGATGTATTTTGTTTTCATTTGTACTAAGGAAATTGAGCTATTTCGGTGGCTTTGGTACTTATCTTGTTGAAGGTGTGTTGTATATGTTTTGGAAATCATTGCTTCAATGTGAACTAATTTTCTAATTGATCAATGATTCATTCATATGTATATGTTCATGTATCTTTACTAGATTTGTACTATTAATCTTCTTTTAAAGGCTCACTTTTATTTCACCTCTAGTAGAAGAACCTTGATACGTTCGGCAATTGAACATTCCAAAAGGCATACTCACTTTTTCATCTAA
The DNA here is from genome assembly GCA_000404065.3 of Pinus taeda. Classification (NCBI taxonomy): domain Eukaryota; kingdom Viridiplantae; phylum Streptophyta; class Pinopsida; order Pinales; family Pinaceae; genus Pinus; species Pinus taeda. The sequence goes on from APFE030514506.1 coordinate 46,634, forward strand.
AAGAAAATGTACATTACTCTCTTTTGATGATCATTATAGCCAAGGAAAATCTCTAGGAACATGTGGCAATCAGGCCTTATTTTTGGAAGGGCTCCCACACCAAATGGTAAGAAGTCTGATTGGGAATTTTCATTAGGGAGACCCCCTTGGTTGACTGATTTCCATCACCATCGAAAAATGGTGCTAGAAGGAGGGAAGATGACAACTTGTGCCCATTGAGTCTATCTTTGAACCTCTTATCTTAAATGGCTCTTTCCCAAATCATAATCCTAGGGTGTTTCACTAATAAATATTATGGTAAAATTGCAGTCCTCGGTGACTCTCTTTATAACTTGTCTCAATTGAAATTTGATGGTGAGGGTGAGATATCGATAGAAGAGCACATCTCTAATTTTCTTTATTTTTTTGAATTTTATGAAATTGAATGTCATGATGATGCTCTTATAGTTTTCTTCCTCACCCCTAATGTTAAGTTAACCAATGGTGTCATACCTTGCCATCTTCTTCCATCCATTCATTTTATCACCTCATTAAGGATCTTCATTTAGCATTTGATAGGTATGATTACCGAGATGTCCTTAAAATAATTAATCAACTAAGAATGAAGCCTAATGAATCAGTTGATGATATTTCTAATCGATTCCTTCACCTTTGTTATGAATTTCCTAAAGAAGATATGGATTGGGATTTATTGAAACAAAGTTTGAGCATTTAGTTCATATCTTTTTACATGGCGAGTCTCAACCCTTTGATGATTCAACTCTCTGAAATTTTCAAACACATGAGACACCGTTAATTTCTAAGGAGTAACCTATTATTCCTTTCATTCCTTGAACTTCGTTTCTTGTGCATTGTGATGAACCTATTCAAATAAGAAAATATGAAAAACATATTGTTAATTATCTCTTCAATCTTCATCCACCTCTCATGATTCAGATATAATGGAGGAAACCTTTGGAATGGTTCATGTGGCATAGGGTGAAGTCTAATCCTTCCATTCATCACAATGATATTAGCATTCTTAACCTCAACCTTGAATCTAGTTCCATTGAAAGTATTACTTCAATAAGGGTCATCTATCATCCCCTATCATCTACATGTCATGAATATGTGTACCTTCATCTGCTTGATCAATATGCTCCACCAACTAGTTCTTCGCACTCTCTTAATTTTCAAGTTGATGGTGCAAATTGCGATCAAGCATAAGAGGGTCGTATTACATAGGTAGAGGAACAGAAAGGTGAAGAAACATTTGATATCTCTTCCCTTTTTCAAAACCATCTATGTCAAGATGTTGTTCCTTCATTCTTGTAAAATATTCAATCTGTTAATATCAGTAGTTGATCGAATGAAGTTAATTTTCTTGATCATATATAGTCTCGGGAAACAATCATTCTAATGATGACGAATTTGTCGATGTAGGTGATGATGAATTCCCAAGTGTACTAGCTGATATTTCAGTTTCTTGAGAAGATTTTGATTTGAAATATTTAGAGCTTGAATTTTATTCGATCAAAGAACATGTTCTTATGGAAACTTCCTCTTCCTCTCATTATCCCTTGTGTTCTACCATTTTTAATGCATCATCCTACAATGAAGATACTCCATGTTCTTCAAGTTCTTCCCCTGATGATTTAAGTTCTCAATTGACACAAGGTAGTTAGGTTATCCATGATAAAAAAGTAAACAATCAAACCATTAAGTTATCATCTCCTCTTTTGCATGAGGAAAACTATTCAAATCAGTTTACTCATGAAATTTCTATGATTCATACATCTCTATATTTATGATGAGAAGAATCTTTCGACTTGAGTAATTTTGTTGTTGAAGTTGTAAAATCTAATCAAATCAGTGACAGAGATGGTTTACATCTAGTTAGTAGTAGTCTTATTGAATTCAGTGGAAGAATCTATCCTTACACCATGCATGATCTGGTTCAATATTCAAAATGTGATTCTACAATCTTTGAAAGTTTCGATACTTGTCAGGAACTCGAGGCACTTCAACCTCCATTGATGGTTATGTGAGGATATCCTCTCTCCTTCCTTATATCCCTTCTTTCATTCCAATAGTTTTTCCATCAAAATGGATGCATTTTCACACTATGAAAATTCGCGATTCTGGTAAGGTTACCATACTATGTTAGATCTATTTTTTCTTGCAAAATTCTTTTCTTTGCATGGTGTCACTGGATATAAATTCCTTCTTGAAATATGTTTGGTATTCTGGATATAGTCTTTCAAACTTTCAAGATCTGATTTATGATTGAATTCAATATTCTATTTCAGTTGATTTAATTTCCATGCAAGGCTCTTGTACTTAACTCAGGTTTGGAGTGTGCGTCTCTCATTGAATCATGGAACTGTGAAGTTGATCATTTCAATGACTATATTTGGTTGAAGGAATCATGTTTATCAAATGCATTTCAAAATATTAAACTCCTGGTTTTCTTGTGAATGTTATACTGCTAATATTTTTCTTCATTGCACTTGAAATCCTCTTGAATGCTAATGAAAACATGAGTTCTTTGGTGAATCAAATTCTTCTTCACTCATTGTATCTTGATTGACTTTATGTGTTTGCTATGTTTCCATTCCTTTTCACTTATTTAGATGATTATGATGTTAGTGTGGTGTATAACCAGTTACAAGGAAATGATTTGTTACATTCATCACGTGAGGAATATGATTCTATTATTCAGATCATTTACAAAAATTTCAGACTAGCTTGTCCTTATTGTCTTATAATTGAGAATCTTATGCTTTAATCAGTCCTTTTGATCATAATTTTGGTCCTCATGATTGTCATTTAAATTATCATTTTCTCACCAACATACCTAATGACACTTGTCCTACATCCTTTGATATTTTTGGGATATCGTTTCCCAATTTGCATACTTTTCATGCAGTTGAGGCACATCATCCCTCGCTAATGGTTATGTTAGGCCCTCACTGTCTTGGAAATCCCTCTAAACATGTTCAGATTCATTTTCCCTCACAAGATTATCATCACGATCCCATGATTTTAGTTGGAAATTCATATTTTCAAGGATTTCAGGGTTTTGAAGAGGATTGTTTTCGGTTTCATGATCCAATCTATGATCAATTGGAAGCATCGTACTTAGCAATCATGTTTTATAATAACAACAAGTTTCAATATTTTCTCATGCTTTCTAAGGATGCAATTACAGATGAAAATACATTCACAAGAGGATTCTAAGGTTTATTTGATTATGGTTTTCAACAAAAATCTAACAGTGCAATCTAGTTAGAAGTAGTGGCTATGACATATCTTTATGCTCGAAGGAAATACCTTCAATTTATTATGCAAGTTATTCAAGCTCTTATCTTTTCTATTGCATATTTTTTTTATATATGTTTTAATTTATTGTATCTTTGTGTATGATGGTCAGGGGAAATTACAGTGGCTACATTATAAATTTCATTATACTTGACCCTGACCTTCTAATTGGTTAGGTTAGGAGTAGGTATAGTTGCATACTAGTATCCCCTTGCACACTCATATTGCACTCACTCTATGTAGTTTTTCTTCTATTTACTTACTTTTGTCTCGCATCTTGTTTTCGGTTTAGCCTCCATTTTATTTTTCCTTTTGATTTTGTTTCCTTGTTGTGTCTTATCTCTTCTTTTTTGTTTTTTTAATAAGACTTTGCATGAATGATGTTCCCTTCGGCTTGAAATACATTGTGGCAGAATTTGAAAAGGTAAATTGTGACGATGAGTGCTGCATTCCTTATATGTTATCCTCTTCTCTATCTCGGATTTGGGTCTTTTTTTCAATGATGTTTTAATGGAAAATATGAACCCTTCATGAGTAAAGTTTTATGTAGAACCAGGATACCCATATCTATTTTAGGATCCTCATTTCTATGCTCGGTTCTTTATTTTTCAGTGTTTTATACGTTGATCTAATCATGTAGAGAATGAAAAGGGGAAAATATTAACGAGCATACTAATATCAGAGGTTTTATATATGTTTCTTTGAAGGAAAAACCTCTTCTACTATGCATAATTCAAGATCCCTCTTCCACCCCATGCAATAAATAAGTGTCAAAGCATATTCCTATAAAATAAAATAAATAAAGGGTGAAAGAAGAAAAAGTATTCTTGCGGTTGGAGGTGAAGCAAGAAACTTCGCCAAGGTACTATTTAGTCTCACTTGCAGTGGAACAATGATTTTGTTCCTAAAGTGACTCCATCGAGGTACTGTCTAGGCCTGCTGTAGTGGAGCAACACCAGAGATGAGAAATCATACTCTAAATATCTTAAGCTTGCGAATTATGTTACCCTTCTCCTGAATAGAAACAATTGCGATGCGGTTGGCGTTATGAATATGTATAATCAACAAAGAGATGAAGGGTACTAAATCTATAACCAAGTTAAGTCGGAAAACTAGAGTAACCCATGTAAAGAATCAATACTTACTATGAAAATAGACCCTATCCATAAAGCTAGACCAAGGCAGAGACACTGGAGTTCCACTAGTGTGTCGCCAGGGGTTGTCCCTGTGACAAACACCCTCCGCAATTTGATCCACACTTTCATTTTGGAGCCTAATGTTGGCCTTGTGATCATTCGTTCAATAGTCATTTTATGATTGATTGATGTTATGATAAGTGTTCTAGTCTTCTTCTCATATTTTAAGTGTCAAAGTCACCTGTGCACACATGGTCATTCGCAACAAGTTCATGAGCTCATTCTTTTATTCGAACTTAAACAGGCATAGCACAATTCCATCAACACATTTCTTGTGCAATTTTCAACATATGTCGACATTCAGTGCACACTTTCATTGACATTCTCACACTTTTGGTAGTGATTGTACGTTTATTTCAGTGATTTTTCCAAGCTGTTGCTTTTGCACACCTTCTCTTTCCTAGTGTCGCTTTCATGTTAATACTGTCACTCTTGCTTATTTTCACTTTAATGTGTGTCGTCTTCGTGTTATCTTCTATCTCACGTGTGCCATTTTCAATTTCATTTTCATTTTTCAAGTGTTGTTTGCACTTTCCTCTTACTTTTGCAAGTGTCATCTTTCGGGGCATGGGAAGTGTCGCATGTCACATAGAAGAGCTATGGTTTGTTTCAAGGGGTAAATTTGGTGCTAATTTATCCTATTTATGATATATACATGTATTAGGATCATTCCCAAATTTTTATGCACTGTGGAAGAAGTGTCGTCATTATCGTTGCAAAGTGTACCTTAAGTGCCACACTTGGAGGAAGTTGTTGTATTTTCATCGCATTGAGGGGATTGTGTTGTTCTGTATTCTGAGTAGTCAATGTTTTTTCATCGACTATTTTGAGTTTCTGGTCATATTTAAATTGTTTCCTTTCTCACATGGACCTCATTGTTCCCACACTTAGTTAAATCCTGAAAAGTTCCTTCTCTAGGATCCTGGCTTCACTCGTCCCTTCTGAATTGTGCATTGTGCAGTCTCAGCCCTCAAACTCATAACTTTCCTCTTGGAACTACACAATGCATAAATCCTACCTCCCACAACTATGCACTGCATAGTCTAAGTGCTCAACTTTGAACCTTGGGCTCTAGAACTCCACAACCTTTCCTCCCAGTCACCTTCTTCTACACACTGCGTAGTTTAAAGCCTCAAGCTTCCATCCTAGCTCCTTGAATTGTGAAATTGTGAAATCCCTAGGCCTCTCTCTCCCTATAGAACTACACAATGGGCAACCTAAATCCTCAAACCTCGATCTTGTCTCCCTGAGCCCCTTGCTGAAGAAAGTGTAACTAGGTTTGGCCTTCATAAATGTAATTTTGATCTTTGTACTTGTAAAAGGAAAGAATTATTATTTTTTTAATTATCAAGAATGGTTTTCTTTCCCATTTGATAGGTCAAGCACACGTTTAAGTGCTTCTAGGAAAGATAAAGAGTAAATGTAATAGTTGGAGACCCATGTGGGTATGTTACGCCATGTAAATCTATGTATTAGAGTCAAAGAATGACCTCTAGGAAAATTCATAAGCCTCCTCCTTATTCTGGCCTCAACAAAAGAAGTAATTTGATATCTTAAGGTCAAGTCAGCCCAAATAGGAGGGGAAAATCCTATATATAAGGAAACTCGGCCTCACAAAAGTAGCAAGAAGTGATCTCTGAAATCAGCAAAGAAGAGGCCTAGAAAGAGGTGTGAAAAAGAAAGAGAAGGGTCTCTATTTTAGCAAGTAAGGAGGAGCATCATAGTCATGGTTGAAGGACTGATCTTGAGACAAATTTTTGTCACACATGTGAATAGTAAGGGCTCATTCTATTGCCATATTAGATCAACTACTACAGTCATAAGAATAATCTTGGTTGGGGTGGGAAAAGGCTACTAATTAGGCCTCCTCCTCAAGAGAAGGAAGAGACATCTAAAGCGAAGGAAAAGAGTAAGAAAATCATCAATCTATGAACATATTCTCCTACACATGTGAAAGAAATAAGATCATACTACTATAATCTCATATTTTTTATTGCATTAAGGAAAAAGAGCTTGGACAAGTCAGAAATAAGGGCTTATCCCCAATCAATGAAGTGTCCACCTCAAGCGAAGAAGGAAAGGAAGCATGTCTCTCATAGCTTATGCATGACTAGGGTTTCTGCAGTAAAGTTATCAGTTGAAGAAGGATGAAGGAAGAGGTCAAGGTACATCAAAAGGAATTGATCTCAGATTAAATAAAAAGGCTTGACTTGTGCTTGGAGGATCTTCTTGTCAAGGTTCTATGGTTTGGAATTCGTCAATTGAAGCTTCAATAAGATAAATTTGTGGAAGGGTTTTCCACTCTAGGAGAGAGATATTTTTCCCTCGCTGAGAGCCAACATCTTGTGTTCTTGTCTTTTTTATTTTGGTAGCTTCTTGATGAAGTAATATAACACACACTAATAATAATAAGAGAATATTGTGCTAATAAATAGAAGTAAAAAGTACCTCACAAATAGTTATCATCATCAAAATAATTTCACCATAATCTAATTACCCTAGATTCTTCAGCATGGTATTAGAGCTAAAGTGACACTCAAAGGAAGGGCATCTAAAGAACACATATAATATTGAAGCATCAAGAGATAAATAATTTTATCTATAAGAAAGGGTTCAAGATCCATAAAAGGCAAGAATTATTACTATCTCCACTCCTAGATCCATTAAGAAGGACTACCATCCTGGGAAAAAAGTTTTCATTAAAAGGAAGAAAGCCTTCCATCTAAAGGCATCTACAAGAAGGTACATCCAAGAAGAGTCTCCATCAAATATCCTTCATATTTAAATAAAGGCACCCAAGATCTAGGCTCATCATTGAAGATCTCCAGATCTATATAGTGAAAAGTTTTCATCACCAAGCAAATCTCTCATAAGGCACCTTGAAGAAAGCATCTTGAGGAACTCCAAGATCTAAGAATTAAAATCATCAAATATTCAAGGAAGGAGAAAGATCTCTTCACATCAACTCTCTCAAGTAAGTATTTTATGTCCTCCTATGAACATATCAAAATGTCTTTTTGCAAGGAAAGCAACAAATTGGTCAAGACTGCTAATTTCCTTACATGGAAAAAGAGGGTTGATCTACTTCTCAAATAAAATGAAGTTATGGACAATATCAAAGGGGATTTCATTTTTCTTGAAAAGGAACAAACTCAAGCCCTAGAAAAGTATAATAAGGATGAAACAAGCTCAAAGGATTTTGATAGAATCCATCAAGGACCCTCTCTTTTCTTATGCTTCCAAACTTGAAACATCTAAAGAAATCTATGATAAGCTAGTGGAGATATTCTCAGTTAGTACAACTTGAGAAGTGATATTGTTGAGTAATGATTTATATAAAATGAATATATCCAAAGAAGAAGGAATAGATATACTTCAAGAAGGTCTCTGAGATGAGAGACCAACTACAACAACTAGGAGAAGTTACATCTGATAGATAAATCACTACAGTAGTGCTCAATGCATTACGTGAGGAATGGGGTAACTTCACATCAAGTATATATGCCAAGAAGGAAGATAACCCGCTAAATGAACTTTGGTCTCTATGCAAAATTGAGGAGACTAGATTGAAATCCAAGGATGATGTGGGATCAAAGGAGCAAAATTTTTTTGTTATGGCCAAGAGAAAAGGGAAATTTGGCAAGTTTGGTCCACAAAGAAAGGGTAAAATAGATATGTCCAATGTCTAATGCTTTGGCTGCCAAGAATATGGAAACTATAAAAGGGATTGTCGTAAGTTTAAGAAGGACAAAAATAAAAGGAAACAAGAAGAAGCCACATTATCGAAGAAGTAAAAAAAGAAGAGAAGAAGCAGAAGAAGGAAATTCCTCTAGATATCTACTGTGACAGACATCAACTTCTTCACATAAGTCTTCTTTAAACTTTTGGGTATCATAGGAACATGTAGTAGTAGGATGGAATGCATGATTTATAAGAATGACACCTTCAGGAATATTGGACTATTATGTAAAGACAGTTCAGATAAAGATATTCATGCAGGAATGATGTAGCCATTGAAGGGCCTCATCAATGCATAAAGGAATGATCATAATGAGGAAGAATCATCTTATAAGGCCACTATCATCAACAAGAAGGAACATTTGTAGGATGAATACTACAAATATCCTTCGGTGAAATCTTCAATAGAGGGTTCATAACTTTCAGGAGAGAGAAGATGTCTTGATAGGAATTCCACTTATGGGGATTCAAGAAAGGATGATAAGTAGGCAAATAAAGATGTAGCAAAGAAATTGAGATAATTTTTGAGAGATTCTTCAGTGTAAATCACATAAGAATTCATTTGCCGACGCGTTTCGAACCAACTAGTGTGGTAATTGAGATAATCTCAATCAAGGAAGCTGTCAAAAGGAAGTTGAAATGATCATGTCATAATTTGTGTTAATGGGTATCAGGAATTGCTCTAAAAGCATGGTCAAGAATAGGATAGATCTCTTTCATTGAAGATATGCACGAAGGCATGGTTCACACACTGATAAAGGTCAACATGAGAAATGACCTCATATGGACTATGAGGTAGTTGACTAAGAAACCTATAAATATGCATAAGATAAAAATATATCAGGGATAAAAGGACACCATGGATACTAAGAATCAACATCCAATAGATTTGGTGAAACATTTCCTGGAAGAAGGCACATGAATTCTAACAAAGGAAGAAAATGATGAAAGGATGCTTTACATATGGAAAGGCCTTAGAGATGTGAACATGCAGGATGTTGATGATTCAAGGCAACAATATGTCATGATGGAAATCCATCTCGTAAGGTACTATTATATTTAATGTTATGCTTTGATTTCTTGAATAATATTTGGATACGTTCATGCAGGGCTATTGGAATAAGGGTTGTAAGTGCAAGTACAACTGGCATTCATGTGGTGGGTGAAAAGTCCTGAAAGAAACATGATGAGGAAGAATTCACCATATGAAAAAGGTTCCAAATATGTATCAGGAAGGCCACTTTCCATGAAGAAAGGAATGACATTCCGAACTAAGAAGGAAAGTGATTGATGGTTGATGCTCTACAAGAAGCTCGATTGGATTTCATGACATCAAGGAAATAAATTGATCAAGCAGTTGAAGGACCCACGAAGAAGAATTTGTTGAAGAAAAGAAGAGTCCCTAACTAAGAGGTAGCTTGGGCAAGTCCCTAGTCTGAGGAAACTTGGGTACATTCCTTTACAGGAATGGTCATATATTCCCTATTTGAGAGGGAGAGATAGACGCACATTCTTGTCTTCACTTAGTAAGAAAGGATGGGTAATTGGGTAATCATCTAGCATCCAATGCTATTTGAGGATGTGTAAGGCATCCAAGATAAGAGTAGGCAAGAGGACTGATATTCTTTGAGGGTTTGGAACCCAAGACAAGAATTGTCCTGGAAGGTCATACTCAGTGAACACCCGGGGGGGTATGTACCTTGAGAGATAATGATGAAGGTGTCTATAGTCATTGGTATCACCAACTTTGTTCTCTGATCTAATGAGATATAGAGTTGTCATTCAAGGCCTTGCTATGAAGACAACGTTGGTTACTATGATGCTATAACAGATGGATTGTCAATCTAATTTCTCTTATGTGAATTCTTCAAATTTAAAATTTCCAAAAACCTTGTAATGATTTATGAATACCTCCCTAGTTAAGAGGGAGTGTTGAAGAAAGTGCAACTAGGTTCGATCTTCATACATGTACTTTTGATCTTTGTATCTGTAAAAGAAAATAATTATTATTTTTGTAATTATCAAGAATGGGTTTCTTGCCCATTTGATAGTTCAAGCACATGTTTAAGTGCTTTTAGGAAATTCAAAGTGTCAATGTAATAGTTGAAGACCTGGGCATGTTACATCATGTAAATATGTGTATTAGAGTCAAAGAATGACCTCCAAGCAAATTCATAAGCCTCCTCCTTATGTCGGCCTCAACAAAAGAAGTAATTTGATATCTTAAGGTAAAGTCAGCCTCACTTGATCAAGTCGGCTCAAATAAGAGGGACAGACTCTATATATAAGGCAACTTGACCTCACAAAAGTAGCAAGAAGTTATCTCTGAAATCAAGGAAGAAGTGGGCTAGAAAGAGGTGTGAAAAAGCAAGAGAAGGGTCTCCATTTTAGTGAGTAAGGAGGAGCATCCTAGCCTTCGTTGAAGGATTGATCTTGAGACAGTTTCCTATCACACATGCGACGAGAAAGAGCTCATTCTGTTGTTGTATTAGATCATCTACTACATTCATAAGAAGAAGCTTGGTTGGGGTGGGAAAAGGATACTAATTAGGCCTCCTCCTTAAGAGAAGGAAGAAACATCTAAAGCAAAGGAAAAGAGAAAGAAAATCATCAAACTATGAAGGTATTCATCCACATGTGTGAAAGAAATTAGATCATACCGTTGTATCTCAGATCTGTGGTTACAGTAATGAAAAAGAGCTCATATAACTAAGAAATAAGGGCTTCTCCCCAATCAGCGAAGGCTCCACCTCAAGAGAAGAAGGAAAGGAAGAATATCTCTCCTAGTTTATGCATGACTAGGGTTTCTACAGTACATTTGTCAGTTGAAGAAGGACAAAGGAAGAGGTCAAGGTACAACAAAAGGAATTGATCTCAGATCAAAGAAAAAGGCTTCACTTGTGCTTGGAGGATTTTCTTGTCAAGGGTCTAGGGTTTGGCATTTGTCAATTGAGGCTTCAATAAGATAAATTTGTAGAATGGTTTTCCTCTCTAGGAGGAGATGTTTTGCCCTGGCTAAGAGCCAACCTCTTGTGTTCATGTCTCTTTTGTTTTGGTAACTGTTTGATGAAGTAAGAGAACACACACTAATAATAATAAGAGAATATTGTGCTAATAAGGAAAGTAAAAAGTACCTCACAAATATTTATCATTGACAAAAGAATCTCACCATAATCTAACTGCCCTAGATTATTCAAAACCCCTCAACTACACATTCACCTTTCCTTGGCCTTCCTGAACTACGCATTGTGTAGTCTCAAGCTTCAATCATGACCCTTTATATTTGGAATTGTGCACTACAATGTTTGAGTTAGTCCCTCAGTCTAGCACCTAGTTCCAACTCAGTCTATGGTTCTCGTGAACCATGTTAGACTACGATTTTTTCAGACTGTTGTCGTCTTGTCATGAGTAGTTTCTAGTTGCAGGTATTACATCATGTCACGATAAGATGATGAACAACGAGAATAATAAGGAGATCATGCTAGAAGATACCCATGCAGCTACAAAGACAAGTTGATCATTGAATAGGGTATGAATATGCACTATATAGTGACAACAACTAAAGAACATGATCATAGTGAAGACTCCCTACCTTCAAGCCTTATGGAGGAGGAAGAAGAAGAACATGCACCATATTTCAAGAAGACACAATGTTAGCAATAGAAAGAATGGCTTGAAATTTCCATATCATCATGTAGTCCATGTCATTAATGTCATTTCATGTCCTTTCAAGGTGTCATGTCAAGATTTTATATCAATCATATTTTGCCACATCATTTGTGGAAATGATTATGTAATTTTCACATATGAGAAATATAATGTAAAGTAGAAGTCCAATAGTCATCTATAGAATGTGAAAAGTCATGAAGGAGTCAAAAGGATATATGGAAGTAAAATAATCATGAGGGTAGTCCAAGAGTCACAAGGGAGGTGAAAATTCACCCCATCTATTATCTGTACCCCCTCATAGCTATGTAAAGGACTTTTCACCTTGGATCATCCTACAAGGAATTCAAGATGAATATAGCTCTTTTGGAGGAGCAAGTTGTTACGCTAACACTCCACTCTTGGAGTTAATGGTGTTCATTGTATTGATGTATCTTGGACCTTTTACTTAACACTTGAAGCTCGTTGAGCCAACACATTTTCTTGTGTATGTTGTAAATATTGCAAGACTAGTCTTTGAATGTTTGATATGTATGTTGTTTTCATTTGTGCTAAGGAAATTGAACTATTTCGGTGGATTTGGTACTTATCTTTTTGAAAGTGCGTTGTATATGTTTTAACATTTCAACAATTATTTCTTCTCTGTGAACTACTTCGCCAGCTAATCAACAATTCATTCATATGTATATGCTTGTGTGTATTTACTAGATTAGTACTATTACCCTTATTTTCAAGTCTCACTCTTATTTGGCCTCCAGTAGAAGAACCTTGATACATTCTGCAATTGAACATTCCACAAGGTTGTTACCGGGAATAGTGTCCACTCGGATGCTGCTATTCCCACTAAGACTGGTAGCTATCTTAGAAACAAACAAGTAAAGTCTACTTTCATTTTCCTTTATGAAAATAGATAAGAGTGGAACTAAGGAAACCAACCTTAGTTTTGTGCTTGATTTCCTTTTTTGATTCCTCTCTTTCCTAATAGAGATTCACCACTTCTTCTTCGTCTGCCCAGCTTCAAAGAGCACCTGTGGAATCACAGCAACATACTACTATCGAAGAACAAAGATCTATATTCGTAAATAACATAGGACCAGATGTGTGTTAACCATCCAAAGGCATATATAAGTAAACATACAAGAATATGGAGGAAAACTTGAATAGCTTTATTAAGATGAAATGTAGCAAGAGGATTAAAACCATATGTTCTGACCCAGCATCATCCTCCAACTAGAAAGCCCTTCTTCACCTCAAGTAAAGCTTAGATCACCCAACACTATGAATATACACCAGAAAACCAACAACACTTCTCTACAAGATACAAGATTCCAGCCTCTAGATCTTTGTGATGAGGGATCCATATATAGATTATTGTAGGGAGGTGAGTCATCTTCTAGGGTCTTGATTAGTGTCGTCAATTTGATAGTTCCTGTTTCCACTTGGAGAATGGTGATCTCTTACTCATCCCTAGTCGAAAACAGAGAGGCAAGTGTCAGAGGGGAAGCTTCTGGAAGATTCCATGATCTTCCACCTCGCATTTTGTCCCTGCCATTTGTCCATCCCAACATCGCACCTCTGCACTGGTTTTCAGTATGGTCTAGTTTGATCATTTAAGAGCAGTTTTTAGTAGAACTCCTGGGGATGATGTAATAGCTGACCTTGTCCTTAGCCAGTGAAGCAACACTTTTTAGGACTAGGAGCCCTCATTTTGGACATTTATGATTGGCGTTGAAGTGCCCAAAAATGTCTATAACAATTGCCCCCTAAAGCATGAGGTCGTTAATCTTTTTGATGTTGGGTGAAATGCTTTACTATGAGGATCCGAAGTTTTTTCGAGTTGGGAAGTGACCTGTAATAAGATACAATACAATACATTATTTTGACAACATTTTTTCATGATCTAGCTAAGGCAGGCATTCCCATGCTCCGCTTTATAAATTCATTTTCATGTACATAGGACAGACAATCGTTTGTGTGGCAGACTGATGATTTGGCCTCATCATCCTTTGATTTGGATGATCATCTGTTTGGCAATGATGTACACTTGATGTCTTTATATTCCTGAATATATTGCAGCCTGGATGGATGAAACTAGATCCAAGGTCTTCAAAACTCGTTCAATCTTCACTTGAAGTACAAATCGATCCATGTGAAAAATGTTCTGGAGTCGAACATGGAAAGACATCGCCTGATTACCAACCAATGATGTGAATTCTTAACAGGCACGAGAGGAATCACCAATAATGACAAAGACCCTCAAGGTACTACAGTACAATTCACGTGGTCTGAAAAGGACTTGGCATCGAACACCACGTAAAATCTCTCGGTCGAAGGCCATTGATGTAAACCTGTTGCCGAAATTGAGAAACTTGCCCTTGAGGCATGCAAGCTTCAAAGTACTTAAAGGGTTGTTCCTAAGTCAACTTCTTGGATAATGAGCTGATGTCGACAAGAAGTGACCCGTCGCAGGAGGGCCTTAATGAATCCCACATCAACGACACGGAATGAAGCAAATGATTTTGGAGGTGAAAACAATATGACGATACAGGGTTCAGGCTGGTGGTCATGAAGGAATGGAGCATGAATGTATTGCAGTGGGTGAGACACAGGCGAATTGTCTGAATGACTTCTCTTGACCATATTGGTGACACTGACAATGAATTGGTAGCGTTAACCCCAAAGATGGATGGTGTGACGGACCAATGGTGATGACTAGCGAACGGAACAACCCAACCCGACTTGGATGCAGAAGGAAAGTGTCATGTTCAAGAGCAACTTGCTACCAATAAAGCTTTTACAAGTTTTCTTCCCAATTTTCCCCAGTCATTGCTGACCAGTACCTCTTTATTTTTGTCAAGCTTGAGGAGGATAACATTGTTGGCATTATGATGCATGTGTTGTACTTGATGGCAACCCTCTCATAGAAGATCATCTCACTTGTATACATTTAGATGAATCTACAAATATCAGATGTGACAGAGTGCATGGGTTACCGGACAGCAAAAAGGGATCAGATGACAGTTCACAAGTAAGCTTTTCCATCAAGTCCAAAGGGGGAGATTGTTGGCATTATGTTTCTGGTATGGTTATA
>APFE030514506.1:61634-99409 GCA_000404065.3 Pinus taeda
ACATTGAAAGGAATATAATGAAAAATCAAGCTGGTAGTCCCGGTTTTGGGATCTAGTGGGAAATCTCTGTGTATATGTATTTTATGTGTTATGCTCTCGCATTTTTATTTTTTCTTGTGATTTAGAATTTGTATGTAGGTAATTTCTGTACGGGGTTAAAATCTACAAAATTATAATCCGTAAATGGCTTCATTGAAAGCATGAATATACTTAAAAAAAAAAAAAAATAGTTTTTAGATAGATAGGAAAAATAAAATTAATTTTTTATAGTTTTTAGGATAAATTTGATGTTTTATGGTGCAGTAAGAACCACCCATCTAGTAACCCTTGGTAGGAAAAATTTGCAATAAAAAAAATGGTTGAGAACAAGGAGCACAAGCGAAGATCACGAATGATAATTTAAGGTATGAGATCAAGCCTTTTGATTTTGTTTTTGCAAAATTTACATAGGAATCGATTAATGAAATATTGACTATGCTAACAAAATACATCTCTCAAGTATGCTCTCCTTCTGCACTTCATGTGATCTAGAGAATCAGAAAAAAGAAATTGTTTTGTTAGTATATCATAAAAATTATTTAGCTACTGCAAGACTTGCAAATCTATGTCCAAAAATCCTTTCCTTTGTAATGCAAGAGTTTTCTGCGGGATTACAAAAATGATGCGGTTAGATTTCTTCAAAGCATTGTCCCATCTTTTATGTCATTCCAGATTTCGAGTCCCCCATAATTGTCTATAGGATGATTGATATAGTTATATCTTCCCTTTTCCTTTGCTAGAAGACATCCACGCAGCCACAAGCCCAACCTTCAAAACCTACAAATCAAAAATCACCGAAACATTTCTAGAAAATGCAGCAGCATAAACACATGATTTTAAAACGCAAATTTTGAGCAAACCAGGGAAAATCTGAAAAAGCGGAGACATGGGTTTTCTCTAGAATGGGGCCAATTAGGTAACTTGTTAGCAATTTTCTGGATTTTGCAATTGTCTAGGAGAAATCTGAAATTGATTTTTGCATAAAACGTAATTGCCAAAAAGCGTAAACTATCTTGACACCCGATTTTAAAACGAATTTTCTGAGAAAACTAGGGTGAATCTGAAAAAACTGGGACACAAATGTTTTCCAGAATGGGATGAATTTAATAACCCAGAAATCGTTTCTTCGGATTCCTAACCATTCAGGAGAAAATCGTAGTTCTTCAGGACCTTGTTTGGTGACTACATGAGGAAAACAGATTTTTTTTTTTTTTTTTTTTTTTTTAATGCACGAGGTTTTGCTGGCAATAAAAAATTTAATTCACTAACACTTCTAATCAAACAATGAATATTTCTCGTATACAAAATTTCAACAGATTTACCCTCCTTCCAACTTTGAACACTTGGAAGAAATCGCTAACTTAATGTTGCACCCATGTGTATACTCGTTTTGTCACATGTCAATGCAGTCAGGGAGTGACAATGAAACAAACAATGATAATTTTCAAATATTGAATGAAAAAAATCATTAAAAAAGAATTGTGATGATTAATACATATGCAATCAATTTATAAAGCGAAAAGCTTTGCAAAATTTAATTGAAATAATTTTTTTTTTACAAGCACATTTTCATATTTTTATCGCTTCAAATATTTTTGACAGCATGTTATTTTTGTAGCACAAATGATGATTCAATAATGGCTTGCAAAACAATTGGAAAATTATTTAGATGATTTATGAACATTTGGCATTAATATTGTTGTTATGTATTTTTCTATGAAGTTTTAACTTGTAGAGCACAACAAATCTTTGTGATGCAAATTGTTTTACTGAGCACAGTGCATGAAGTCATCCGACAACAGGGAGTTAATTTAATTTTCATGGTTATTTCTTAAAAATGGATCATTATCAATATCATGAATTGGACTGAATATAACACTTTTGATTTTCCTTAATCTGTTTTATTTGACATTTACATTTTGCATAAGAATGAGAAAGTAATTTGGCCATTTTTTTTTTAACACACTTATGTTTTTTATGTCAAGTTTTTTTGCAGGTTTGGGATGATCGAATGATCATTGAAGAAAACTAATTGTGTGCACAATTTGTCTTCAAAGGACCGATTCCATGATAAACATAAGAACAAGTCCATGTCCATATCCACCAAAACCATTACATTTCCTCCCTTTTGAATTATAAATCCAACCAAGCAATTCAAAGCAAACCACAGTCATTTTTCCCAGCAAGAGTTAGTTGTTCATTTTCCTTTATTCACATACACTTTCTGCTTGACCCACAAATAAAAGCAAGAAACTCATTTACATGCTTATTGCCCATTGTCATTATTATTTTCCAATGTCATCTTCCATTTTCATTTTTCCTTTCTTATCATTTTTCATTTCGCAAATAAAACCTACTTCAATGCAAATTATTGAGTCCATAGTCCTTTGAATCTAAAATCCATACAAAAACAACTTGAGGCTTGCATCCCTTAATGGCAAGTCCTCATGCCGACAAACAATGGGAATACATCAATGTCCCTTGTTCATCGAATCTTCTAGGTACTCGACAAAAACAAAATTATTCGTACTTAGCAAGATGTGTTTGGGCATCTTGAGTCTCATTGTCATCAATGGTGAGAGTTCTCATGTTGACTAGTGGCATCCATTAATGGTCACTAAGTCAACAATTTCCTTCTATGTTCGATATCAAAACATTTATTCACATAGCAGGAATTGTGCCAATGAGTTTTGAAGACATGAAGACTATCATTTTTAGCATTTTGGAGCAAATGTAAAAGATATGCAGCTACAGAACTAGATGGTAGCTGCAGAATCAGACAACAGTTGCAGAACCAAATAGTAGCTATGGAATCAGACAGCAGCTATAGAATCAGATGAAAACTGCAGAATCAAATAACAGTTGCAGAATCAAATGGCAGCAGAAGAATCAACACTATTCTGCAGCAGATTCAACAAGTTTTAATAAAAGAAAATAAAAAGTCATCTTGACACTTTTCTCCATGACTTGTCCAACCACTTGAAGAATATTATGATCATAATTTTGCAGCCACCACTCATGCAGCTCATGCATTTTTAAAGGGTAAATTAAGATATGTCATTTTCTAAATTTTTACCATAAAATTCATTGAAAAGCTAGAATGATAATTTTTGAAAAAAAGATATTTCTCTTCCTCATCTCATAAAATTGCCAATATCATTAACTGGGGGGGGGGCGAGATACATTCATATTCATACTTTGCCATATTCATATCACATTCAAAATCCCACATACTTTCAAAAGATATTAACTATTACATTATTGTTATGAGCATACAAAGACTTGTCAAAAGTACTAAAAAGATCATTGGATACAAACACAATCATGGTTGTCACACAAAAACCAACTATGATGCAATCCAATAAAGATATACTTTGCAAAAATAATCAAATTATCATTACGCAAAGTTCAAAGATAAAAAATAAATGCAACAATAAAATATGGTTGTAACAAAAGAACCAACCATGTTGCAATTCAACTAAAAAAATTTGCAGAAGTATGAAGTTATCAAATGATATCATGCAAAGTTAAGCAAAAGCTCAAGGATAAAAAAGAATTAATGTAATAGATTGCATGAGTACATGCAATAGCTTCAGTTGAAGGGTATGTTGGACCTTGAAATTGTCACTCACTTCCATCACATTTTCACTTTTATTTCCATATTGTCATCTTCACTCCACCTCTATTTCATTACATTTACCTTACCATTATCATTATTGGGTCACACTTATGCTTTTCCAAACTTTATTAATTATTAACATTTTTAAGTGAATTTATGGTTAAAAATTAGAAAATAATGTGTGTATGCTTATTCCTAACAAGTGGGCTGAGATTGTTGACATGTGTAGGAAAAAATGAAGCTTCTGAAAGACCCTTATGTGGCCTCCCAAAACCAAATTCGAATTTGAGCAGAGAAGATCATGGGATCATGAGGATATGTGTCTCATTTCCTATTTGTATTGAAACTCTAAGAAGACGTGTCTTATCATTTCCTATTTTGATTGTAACTCTATAGATATGGAGAGAGATTCATGGACTCTCATTAATGAGATAGCTTCTCATCTTTTTGTATAAATAGGGGAAGTTTTCTCCTACCATTTTCATGTGTAAAATTGGAGTTATGCTCAAGCCTTTGAATACAGAATTAGATTGTAGCACATTATGCATGAATGTTCCTTCATTTTGACTTGGTTTTTCTTACATATGAAGCATCTCGATTTACCATCTCTCACACTTTTAGATCAGCTACCTAAAATGTGTGAGATTTAATCGCTTTTATAGATTAAAGTTCATTCGCTTTCTTAGTATTAGTTTAAAATGACTATGTAATCTTTTATTTTCTAAAAACGTTTCAGTATGAAAGATTTATGTAATTGGATTAAGTTTGAGGCAAGAGCTCATAGTTATTTAGTTTTCTTTCATGTTTCTTATTTACTTTCTTAGATCAAACTATCAATGCATTGTATAATTGAATAAAAGATCAGGCCAACAAGGTGACTTCAAATTGGGTGATTGATTGTTCAACCTATGCAATTATTGAGCTTTACTTTTTTGTGCTTTTATATTTGCTTTTAAGATCCTCATTTAATTGCATTAACTAATATTCCTAAATATCATTCTAAGAAATTGATTTAATCATATTTCAATATTGAATGGTTAAATATTTAATACATGCAATTATTGAGTTATTTTCTGCACACTTTACTTGCTTTTCTAGGACATTAGAAGTTAAAGTATAAATAGTTGCTTATACATCATTTCAAGAAAGTAACGCTTCATAATTGAATGTTGGAGTAACTAAGTATACATTAGTTGTTTTTTATTTCACAGGTTAGTTGAATTTCATTTTCATTATTTGATTTCATAGATTAGATGAATTGGTTTTAGTTATTTTGTAGCTAGATTAATCTAAACTGAAAGACAATTTCTAGCACATATAGTGCATGCATGCTTCACAAGTTTACGAAACCCCCGGGTTGACACATTAAATGATAGGAAATCACTTTGCCCCAACATTTTCGCGTCGTTGTCAGTGAAGTGTGCATAGGAACTAGCTTTCAGTTTAGAGTGTATTTTATTTTTTTTTGTTTTTACTAACCATTTATGGACAAAGGATTTAGAATGCAACCCAAAGACTACATTGAGGAATGGTATCAAAAAGCGATTATGCCACAATATTCATCAATTCTTCAAGAGATCCTTACGGCATATCGAAAGGTCAAGTCGATTTTGCAAATCCTTACAAACAATTACGTACATTTTTCAAATTTGGATATGAGAATTTCAAAAATTCTAATCCTTAAATGGCTTCATTGGAAGCATGAATATACTTAAAAAAAAATAAAAATAGTTTTTAGATATATAAGAAAAATAAAAATAAATTTTTAGAATTTTTAGGATAAATTTGATGTTTTATGGTGCAATAAGAACCACCCATCTACTAACCCTTGGTAGGAAAAATTTGCAATAAAACAAACGGTTGAGAACAAGGAGCACAAGCGAAGATCACGAACGATAATTTAAGGTATGAGATCAAGCTTTTTCATTTTATTTTTGCAAAATTTATAGAGGAATTGATTGGTGGAATCTTGACTATGCTAACAAAATAACTCTCTCAAGTATGCTCTCCTTCTGCACTTTGTGTGACCTGGAGGATCAAAAAAAAAAATTGTTTTGTTAGTATATGATAAAAATTATTTAGCTACTGCAAGATTTTCAAATCCATGTGCAAAAATCCTTACCTCTGTAATGCAAGAGTTTTATGCGGGATTACAAAAATGATGCGGTTAGATTTCTTCAAAGCAGTGTCCCATCTTTTATTTCATTCCAGGTTTTGAGTCCCCCAGAATTGTCTATAGGATGATTTTTATAGTTATATCTTCCCCTTTCCTTTGCTGGAAGACAACCATGCAGCCACAAGCCCAACCTTCAAAACCTACAAATCAAAAATCACTAGAACATTTCTAGAAAACGCAGCAGCATGAACATATAATTTTTAAATGAAAATTCTGAGCAAACCAGGGCGAATCTGAAAAAACTAAGACATGGGTTTTCTCTAGAATGGGGGAAACTAGGTAACGCATGAGTGATTTTCTAGAGTTTGCGACTGTTTAGGAGACATCCAAAATTGATTTTTGCATCAAACATAATTGCCAGAGAGTGTAAACTGTCTTGACACCCGATTTTAAAACAAATTTTCTGAGCCAACCAAAGCGAATCTAAAAAAATGGGACATTAGTTTTTTCGATAATTGGATGATTTTAATAATTGAGAAACCGTTTCCTCAGATTCTTAACCATTCGGGAGAAAATTGTGGTTCTTCGGGACCTTGTTTGGTGATTGCGTAAGGAAAACGGATTTTTTTTTATGCACGAGGTTTTGCTGGCAATAACAAATTTAATTCACTAAGAATTCTACTCAAAAAATGGATATTGCTCTTGTGCAAAATTTCAACAGATTTACTCTCCTTACATCTTTGAATACTTTGAAGAAATTGCTAACTTAATGTTGCACTCGTGTGTATACTCGTTTCATCACGTGTCAATGCAGTCGGGGAGTGATAATGAAACGAACAACAATAATTTTCAAAGATTGAATGAAAGAAATCATAAAAAAGTGATGATTAATACATATGCAATAAATTTATTGAAGCAATTTATAAAGCGAAAAATACTTGCAAAATTCGATTGAAATATTTTTTTTTTGTACAAGTACTTTTTCATATTTTTTCCGCTTCAAATATTTTTGACAACATGTTATTTTTGCAACACGAATGATGATTCAATAATGACTTGCATAACAAATGGAAAATTATTTAGATGATTTATGAACATTTGGCATTAATATTGTTGCTGTTTATTTTTCTATGAAGTTTCAACTTGCAGAGCACACCAAATCTTTGTGATGCCAATTGTTTTACTGAGCACAGTGCATGAAGTCATCCGACAACAGTGAGTTAATTTAATTTTCACGGTTATTTCTTAAAAATGGATTGTTATCAATATCATGAATTGGACTAAATATAACACTTTTTGTTTTCCTTAATCTTTATTTGACATTTACATTTTGCATAAAAATGAGAAAGTAATTTGGCCATTTCTTTTTTAACACACTTATGTTCTTTATGTCAAGTTTTTTTGCAGGTTTGGAATGATCGAATGATCATTGAAGAAAATTAATTGTGTGCACAATTGGTCTTCAAAGGAACGACTCCATGAGAAACATAAGAACAAGTCCATGTCTGTATCCACCAAAACCATTACCTCTCCCCCCTTTTGAATTATAAATCCAACCAAGCAATTCAAAGCAAGCCATAGTCATTTTTCCCAGCAAGAGTTAGTTGTTCATTTTCCTTTATTCACATACAATTTCCACCTGTCCCACAAATAAAAGCAAGAATCTCACTTACATGCTTATTGCCAATTGTCATTATTATTTTCCATTGTCATCTTCCATTTTCATTTTTCCTTTCATATCCTTTTTCATTTTGCAAATAAACCCTGCTTCAATGCAAATTATTGAGTCCATAGTCTTTTGAGTCTAAAATCCTTTCAAAAACTCCTTAAGGCTTGCATGCCTTAATGGCAAGTCCTCATGCTGATGAATAATGGGAATACATCAATGTCCCTTGTTTATCAGATCTTCTAGGTGCTCGACAACAAAAAAATTATTCGTACTTAGCAAGATGTGTTTGGGCATCTTGACTCTCATTGTCACCAATGGTGAGAATTCTTGTGTTGACTAGTGGCATCCATTAATGGCCACTAAGTCAACAATTTCCTGCTATGTTCGATATCAGAACATTTATTCACATAGCAGGAATTGTGCCAATGAGTTTTGAAGACATGAAGACTATCATTTTCAGCATTTTAGAGCAAATGTACAAGATATACAGCTACAAAACTAGATGACAGCTGCAGAATCAGACAGCAACTGCAGAACTAGATAGCATCTATGAAATCAAACAACAGCTGAAAAATCAGATGACAACTACATAATCAAATAACAGTTGCGGAATCAAATGGCAGTAGCAGAATTAGCACTATTCCATAGCAGATTCAACAAGTTTTAATAAAAGCAAATAAAAAGTCATCTTGGCTCTTTTCTCCATGACTTGTCCAACCACTTGAAGAAGATTATGATCAAAATTTTGCAACCACCACACATGAAGCTCATCCATTTCTAAAGGGTAAGTTAAGATATGTCATTTTTAACATTTTACCATAAAATTCCTTGAAAAGATAGAATGATAATTTTTGGAAAAAAAAAAAAATTATCTTCCTCATCTCATAAAATTGCCAATATCATCAGTTGGGGGGAGGGGGGGGATACATTCCTATTCATATTTTTCCATATTCATGTCACATTCAAGAGCCCACATACTTTCAAAAGATATTAACTATTACATTATTGTTATGAGCATACAAAGGCTTGTCAAAAGTACTAAAAAAATCATTGAATATAAACACAATCATGGTTGTCACACAAAAACCAACTATGATACAATCCAATAAAGATATACTTTGCAACAATAATCAAATTTTGATTATGCAAAGTTCAAAGATAAAAAATGAATGCAACAACAAAATATGGTTGTAACACAAGAACCAACCATGTTGCAATTCAACTAAAAGATTTTGCAGAAATGTGAAGTTATCAAATGATATCATGCAAATTTAAGCCAAAGATCAAGGATATGTAATAGCTTCAGTTGAGGGGTATATTGGGCCTTGAAATTGTCATTCACTTCCATTACATTTTCATTTATATTTCCATATTGTCATATTCACTCCACCTCTGTTTCATTACATTTACCTCTGTTTCATTACATTTACCTCCATTTCATTACATTTACCTTATCATTATAATTATTGGGTCACATTTATGTTTTTGCAAACTTTATTAATTCTTAGCATTTTTGAGTGAATTTATGGTTAAAAATTAAAAAATAATGTGCATATGCTTATACCTAACAAGTGGGATGAGATTGTTGACATGTGTAGGAACTATGTGGCCTCCCAAAACCAAATTCAAATTTGAGTGGAGAAGATCATGGGATCATGAAGATATGTGTCTTATCATTTCCTATTTTGATTGTAATTCTAGAGATATGGGGTGAGATTCATGGACTCTCATTAATGAGATAGCTTCTCATCTTTTTGTATAAATAGGGGAAGTTTTCTCCTATCATTTTCATGTGTAAAATTGGTGTTATGCTCAAGCCTTTGAATACAGAATTAGATTGTGGCACCTTACTCATGAATGTTCCTTTATTTTGACTTGGTTTTGCTTACATATGAAGCATCTCAATTTACAGTCTCTCACACTTTTAGATCAGCTACCTAAAATGTGTGAAATTTAATTTCTTTTATAGATTAAAGTTCATTTTCTTTTTTTGTATTAGTTTTAGAATGAATGTGTTCAATAGGAAAGATTTATGTATTTTCCAATTGGATTAAGTTTGAGGCAAGAACTCATAGTTATTTATTTTCCTTTCACGTTCTGTTATTTACTTTCTTAGATCAAACTATCAATTCATTGTATAATTGAATAAAAGCTCATGCCAAGAATGTGACTTCAAATTGGGTGATTGAATGTTCAACCTATGCAATCATTGAGCTTTACTTTTTCATGTTTTTATATTTTCTTTTAAGATCCTCATTTAATTGCATTAACTAATATTCTTAAAGATCATTCTAAGAAATTGATTTAATCATATTTCAAGATTGAATGGTTGAATATTTAATACTTGCAATTACTGAGTTATTTTTTGCACACTTTACTTTATTTTCTAGGACATTAGAAGTTAAAGTATAAATAGTTTCTTACACATCATCTCAAGAAGGTAACGCTTCATAATTGAATGCTGGAGTAACTAAGTATACATTAGTTGTTTTTTATTTCACAGGTTAGTTTAATTTCATTTTCATTATTTGATTTCATAGATTAGATGAATTGGTTTTTGTTATTTTGTAGTTAGATTGATCTAAACTGAAAGACGATTTCTAGAACATACAGTGCACGCATGCTTCACAAGTTTACAAAACCCCCGGGTTGACAAATTAAATGACAGACAATCACTTTACCCCAACACCTATGGCATTCTCTAAGGAATAAATGTGAATATGAAAAGGTAAAGTCCAATTTGGACCTTGTAGGATATGTGTAGATACAAGTTTCTCCTTAATTTTTCAAAGGCCTCTTGACATATGGTTGACCAACAAAAGTTTGAGTCCTTGCAAAGTAGGGAAAAAAGGGGGTAGAAATTTGATAAAATCCTTAATGAATATTTTGTAATACCTTGCATTGTCAAGGAAATTTTAACATCTTTTTGTTTCTAAGGGATGGGGAGATGTTTGATGATGTCTACCTTGATAGGGTTTGCCTCAATCCCTTTGGAGCATAGGTAATGTCCAAGGGAAACCCTTTTGCTCATCATAAAGTGGAATTTTTCATGTCTCGTTGAGTGTCTCTTCACACCTTCGAAGGACCTTGGTAATATTGGTGATATTTTCTTGAAAAATGTTTCCATAAAGTGTAAATTCATCCATATATATATACACTTCATCATGAACAAGGTCAAAAAATATACTAAATACTTCCCTTTGGAATGTGGCTTGGGAACTACATAGGCCAAAAGGAAGAAATTTATAAGAAAATGTCCCCCAGGTGTGAGTGAAAGTGGTGTTATCCTATTATTCTTGAATAATTTGAATTTGGTTATAACCACTAAGCCCGTCTAGAAATGAGAAGAATTTCTTCCTTACAAAAACATCTAGGACCTGATGAATGAAAGGTAAGGGGAACTGATCATTTCCAATGGATTTATTTAACTCCTGGTATTCCACATATATTCTCCGCTTCCCATTATTCTTGGGAACAATGACCAATGGAGTCACCCACTTGTTATCAAAATAGGATAAATGAACCCAACATCTAAGAGTTTCTATTTTTCTTCCTTAACAATGTCATTTAGTGTTGGGTTCATCATTCTTTGGGGTTAGCAAATGGGCTTTTGACCTTGTTTATTGTAAATGTGATAGGGATAAATGGATGGATGGATTCCCTTAATCCCATTATAATCAAAAATCATCAATGTCCTTTCCCAATATAGTAACCATCTCTTGTTCTTGATCAATAGTAAGGGGGTGTTGATTTTTAATAGTTTGGAGGTGTAGATTCAACTATTTAAGTGTTAACTTATTCAAACACAATAGTGAATAATTATTCCCACTTATTTTCCCTTCAATTGTTAATTTGTCTTATGGGTTGATCACAATTTAGGGCATTGATTTGCATATCAACAAGATATTGATTTTGCAAAAAATATTCATCAAATCATCTTCATTAGCTTCCTTACTACTAGAGGCTTTTTCAATGGTGATGATAAGATAGGAAGGGGAGAGGATATAATTGTATTATTCTTAATCCTCCACCTAGAGAGGAAAATATTCCTCAACGAAAGGTTGATTCAGAGGACACAACATAAGTTTTTTATGGGATTTCCCACATGTGATAAACGTATTACCATCTCTACAGTTGATATGCCAATATGTTATAGCTAACTGAGGTCTTCCTAAAATAAAAGGATATACATTTCATTTTATATTTGGTTGTAAAACTAGGAAATTAGTGGGACACTCTTAAGAGTCTATGGAAACCATTACATCTTTTAGTATACCTTCTGGCTTCATTGTATATTTATCAACTTGTTGAAGCACAATAGTGGTTTCTCTTAGGTATTTTTTTTGTTGCGACAAACACCCTCCAAAAATTTTCCTACACGTGAATTTTGGAGCCTACCTATGATCCTATGATTCGTCGTTCCTTGATTTTTTTCAGTCGCTTCATGATTGGGTGATTATTTTCTAAGTGATTAAGCCTTCCTATGAGGTTCTAACTATCATAGTCATTTTCTCACACATTCTTAGCCTTTCATGCATTTACAAGCACTTTTATTTCAAGGAAGCCTAGAAGTCAATGTACAACTTAAAAATTCAAGCACTACGCAGTCAATGTTGATAGTGACTGCACAAATGCTGAGGGCAGTGATTGTGTATTACTTAAGGACAAATACTCTGCAGTTCTTTATGGATGATGATTCTGCAATCCCAAGAGATATTACTTGCGTAGTCTCTAAGTATAGTGATTGTGTAGTTCCTGGCGATACAGACCACACAGTCCCTATAGACATTCAATGCACAATATTCAGTTGACAAATTCTCTCATTCCTAGTTGTAATTGTACCATCACTCTGGTGAGTTTTCTCAACTATTTCTTTTGTGTGCTTTGGTTTTTATTAGTGTTTCTTTGACTTTTGAGACTATTGCTTTTTCTTTCTTTCACATTCATAAGTGGCACTTTTATGATCTATTCACTATATTATGTGTCGCTTTCATTCTCTTTAGCTTTTGCAAGTGTCATTTTCACATTTTCTTAATGTCACAACTGACACTTTTGATGAATTTCACTCTTTCATGTGTCACATCTTAGTACACCACTGGAGGCCACCTTAGCACATTCTTCTACATTATCTGATCTTATATGTCATTACAATATTCACTAGACACTTCCCCACAACTTAGTTCATGGTTTGGTTTTAGTCAACACTCCTATTGTTACTTGTTTTGTAAGTGTTTCAAAATTGACGTTTCAATTGTAACACTTAGAAATAAGTGTTGCTTTGTTGTCGTTTCAAGATATGCATGTGAATTTTAATTTCTATGGCATGTGTTGATGTTATGTGAGTGTGATATCACCATTTCATGACTTGATTGCTTGTCTTGTTATCTCTTGACTCATTGATCCCACACTTAGCCATTTCAGAGCCTTCACTATATTTGTAACTAGCTCAATCTTTAGACAACCTTTCTCCCTCCTAGAATTTCACATTCCTAGGCCACAATGAAGCCCCTCTATCTCTTGAAACTACTCATTATGGATTACTGGGAGACAATCTCCCTTCTCCATATGCACATTGAGAAACCTTTGAACTTTATCCAAAAATTCAGTTGTCTGGCCTTATTGACTATGCAATTCTCATTCCCTGCTACCTTGTATTGTGCATTGTGCATTTATAGCTAGCAGTCAGGCCTCTATGTGTCACTAACTTGCCCAATTTCACAATTTCCTAGACCTTCTCCTCAGGCACTACACATTGCACAGTTCCAGTAAGAAACCCCACCTCCTTATCTCTCTGAATCAACCAACTACTTATTTCCCTTGATCAGGAGAGCCTCCTACTGTGAATTAAACAATTCCAATGAGAAAGAGGTCACTATTTAGCCACTAAACTCCTCAACTTCACAATTCATTGATCTTGTCCCCAATAATTGTGCATTTCACAATTACAGTGATGAATCCTTCTAACTAAGATCCCTCACTATACAATCATTTCCCCTAACTTTCTCCCTACTGCACATTGCGTATTTATATTCAACCATGAGGCCTTTTCAATCATTTTCATGCCAAACTATGCAATCCTTGTCTCCTTCTTCTTAAGAACGCCTCACTAGTACCTTGCCTCTTGTACCCCCCCCCGCCCCCACTATGTAAGAAGGCTTTTCAATCCCTCCTTTACTATGCATTGCATATTTCTAGCCAGTAGAGAGGACTCCATGAGTTCTTAAAGCCCTCAACTACACAATCTCCAGCCTCCTCCCCCCAAAACCCTTGCATGTTACCTCATCCCAACTAGAATATTCCATGAGGAAGGTGAGGTAGAAAATATGGTTTTGAACTTATGCTTCCTTTTCATGAGTGGTCTCCATCTGCGGGTATCATCATTACAACATGAAAGGGTAATTCTTAAGAGAGGCCATCAAGCGGAGGCTACAGGAGTGCACTTGTGAAGGAGGAGCATGGGAAGAACCATCATGAAGAACACAAAGGAATCTTGGATCAAGCCAAAGAAGTTTACTTGGAAGGTTCCAACATTCACCTAGACCCTTTGGAGGGTGAAGAAGAAGAAGAAGCAAAGATATATCATGAAAAAGTCAAATTCAAAGAAGCAAAGAGAGAAACCTGCCATTGCCACATCATCATGAAGTGTCATACCATAATTGCCAAGTCATGGCTTGTACAAATGTCATCACAATGTCATATGTGTCAATGTGTCTTGCCACATTATTTTTGAATGTAATGATGTAATTTTAAAAATAGGAAAATGTAAATGTGTGGAAACCCAAGGGTCGAACATGGAATATGAAGAGTCGTTAGAGAATTCTAGTCATAAAGAAGCTCAAATGTCATGTAAGAATTTGAAAACTCATATTAGAAGCTCAAAAGTCACGAGGGAGGTCAAGAGTCACATGGGAGGTAAATATTCACCTCATTTGTTATAAATACATCCTCTCAACTAAAGAAAAAGGATTGTTGGGAATTGAACTTTTCACCTTCGCTTCTCTAGCTTGGCATGGGAGAGAATACCATTCTTTGGAGGAGCAAGTAGTGACTTAATGTTCCATTATTTGGACTAGTGTGGCAACATTGTAATTGCATATCTTGGGACTTTCACTTTATATATGAAGTTGTTTGAACCAACGCACTTTCATGCATATGTCGTAAATGATTATAAGACTATTATTTCATTGTTTGTGGTGTATGTTTATGTTAACACATACTAATGAAAATGAACTATTTCGTTGGATTTTGTATAAATCTTATTGAATGTGCGTTGTTACTTGATTTTACTATCGTTGTTATCTTGTGAACTAATTTTTAGGTTAACCAATGATTTTTTCCATGCTCTTCTATGTATCTTTTAGGATATTAATATTAATTTTATTCTAGAGGCTTACACTTTCTTTTCTTTCCATGAAAGCACCTCATATACACTACAATTGTATGCCTCACAGTGTTAACTTATTTGTTAGAAAAATTGTTTGTATAATATCTTATGTTAACAATTGCAACCAAGGAAGATTCCTAAGAATAAAAGAAACCAAATATATTTCTAGTTGGGGCTCCTACTCCAAATGGTGTGATTTCTAATTGGGACTTCATATTGGGGAGACATCCTTGGTTGACAGATTTCCAACACTGTCATTAGTTGGCACTAGAAGGAGGACCAAATGAAAATTTGTTCATGTTGAGTCCATTTTGAACCTCTCGTATTGAATGGATCATTCCCAAATGATAATCCCAAGGTGTTTTTCTAAAAGAAAAGATCTTAAAATCCCTGTGAGAATAATCAATAACTTATCTCAATTATAGTTTGACAATGAGGGTGAACTAACTATCCTTGAAAAATTATTTCGATTCATTCATTTTTGTCTCTCTAATGGAATTCATTGTAAATATGTTCAGATCAGGTTGTTTATCCTCACCTTTTAAGGTCATATCAAACAATTGTATCATACATTACCAACTTCTTCCATCCATTCATTCGAACAACTTGTTAAGGGTCTTTGTGAAGCCTTTTACACGTATGATTATCAAGATCTATATAAAAGGATCAATCAACTTAGAATAAAATCTAGTGAAACATTAGAGGATTTTCTTGATCGATTTATTCATCTTTATTATGAGTTCTAAAAATAATATGTGGATTTGGATTGCATGGATGAAAAAATTTAGTACTTAGTTCAAGTCTCTTTGGAAAAACTCGAATCATAATCCCTAGTTGTTATTTCTCTTCCAAATTATATCAATCATGACACATCTCTAATCTCATAGGAGGTATCTCCCACTCCTTTTATTCCCTCTCCTTCTCCTTTCGATGTTGGCATTAGGAAATGTGAAAATCGAATTGTTGATCCATTTATCCTACCTAAATTTCCTTACTATGATCAAGATTTCATCCAGGAAAACTCTGCATGTTATCTTAATACCATGAAACCTAGTCTAAAGGTTGATCCCTTGATTTCCCTAGAGCACATTAATTCACATAACCAAAATTGGAATCTAACATCATTTTTATTTTTTTCTTTGGGGGGAACTTTTCATCCTCTATCACCTATATGTCATGGCCCTTTATACCTCAATCTGCTTGATCAATCTGCCCCTTTAGTTACTCCTTAATATGCTTTTGATTCTCAAGTTACTAGTCCAAATTGTGATAAGTTACAAAGTGATCATTTTTCACAGGTAGAGGAGTAGAAAGGTGAATATATTTTTGATATCTCTTCCATATTTCCAAATCCTCCATGTCAAGATGATGTTCCTTCATTCTAGGATGATTCAAAACCTAGTCATATTGGTATTCAATCAAATCAAACCAAAGCCCTTAATCAGAATAAATCCTTGGGAAACCGTCACTCTGAAAATAGCAACTCCATTATCATGCATGGCAATGAGTACCCAAGTACTTTGGATGATCTCTTGTTTTCACAAGAAAATTTGGATTTGTGAAGCTTTGATATGGAATATGATCTAATCATAGAAGAGTTCCTCATTATAATTTATTCCTCAACTCACCAATCCTTGTGTGGAGATGTGTGTCATTAATCAATTGATATATCATGCTCCTTTAATCCACATTTTGATGAAACAATTTTTAAATCCACACAAGGCTATAATTTTTCTCGTGATGAAGAATATGATGCAGTAATTCTTGAACATATCTCTTACCATTGGGTAATTCATTTGGTGATGTTAGGATATCCAATAAGACTAATTCCAACAATTGTCATCTGATTCATAGTTTTCATGGTAAAATAATTGATGATAGTTGTCTCGCGTGAATGTTGACCTAACCATTGTTTCAAAATTCAATAATTCATCATTTGAAAGTTTAAAGTCTTGTCAAGAAGTCGAGGCACTTCAACTTCAACCAATGGTTATGTCAAGTCCTTGAAATCACGATAGAATCTTTGAACTATTTTAGATTGGAATTATCTAAGACAATTCTATTCTCAACATTGTTTCAATGGATGCAAGATCTTTCTTGAAGGATTTTCAATGTTTTCAATATTTTCTTAATCGTCAAGATAGAGTCTCTAATTAGATAGAATATTCTTATTTGGATAATTAGTCTTTGAGTAAATCCCTTGCATCTAACCTTGAACTAGAATTCATATATTTCCTGAATGTACATAGGCATGAAGCCTATCATTCTTATTATCAAGATAAATATCATCATTGGCCAAATGATTCATACATGTTATGTGAATTTATGAAAAATAAACTCTTAAGCCTTATTATGAATTTCATGAAGCCAATCATTGTTTTTTTAGCCCAATCAATCCTTTTGAGTAGCATTGATTGATCGAATCATTTAGTGGATCAAAACCCTCGTGCTGATACAAATACTATATTTGATTTTACATATCCTTCTAACCTTTTGTTAGCATGTTATTTTAATCGGTTTCGCAAATTTACAAGGCTAGCAATTGCTTTTAATTCCCCAAAATTTCATATTATTGATCTAGTACGGAATTGGAAACAAAGGGAACCAATAAAAATTCAAGGATCTTGTATGTCAAGCTACCAACCTGATCATAACACTAAGTCTAACAGTTGTTATTCTAATAATCAATTTCCCACCAGTATATTAGATGATAGGTTTTTTATATTGATTGATCTTGTTGAACCCATTGATATTTGTGATTTACCATTTCACTATGCATATACTTTTCAAACCATCGAGGCATTTCAGCCTTTGTTGATGGTTAAGTCAGGTTCTCACTATTTCAACAAAGCTTCTA
Source organism: Pinus taeda (assembly GCA_000404065.3). Lineage (NCBI taxonomy): Eukaryota > Viridiplantae > Streptophyta > Pinopsida > Pinales > Pinaceae > Pinus > Pinus taeda. Next base: position 79,319 of record APFE030514506.1, read on the forward strand.
AAGGAGATCACGCTATCTCCTTCTTGCAAGATTATTCCCATGATTTGGATGTGCTAATTGAAAGTTCGCTCTCCCCAGAGTTTTAGGTTTTTCAAAAGGATTGTCTTGGATTTCATGATCGAACCTATGATTGGCTAGAAACATCCTACTTATCTAGATCTATCGCTAATAAGAAGTTTTGATCTTTCATGTTGTTTTCCAAGAATGAGAAAAAAAATTGAAGGTACATTCACAAGAATTTTTCAGGGTGTGTATGAATCTTGTTCAAATCTAAAAGGTAAGGATACATGTTGGTTAAAGCTCATTTTTATGGCACGTCTTTTGGTTAATAGGAGAGACCTTCGATCTTTTGTGCAAGTTATTTAAGTTCTTATCTTCTCTTTTTCATATTTCTTTATTTCGATTTTAATTTATCATATCTTTGTCTTTGTAGGTTGGGAGAAACTTCGACGACTACATTTGAAATTTAATTTCACTTAGTCCTGACGTTCTAGCTAGTTAGGTTAGGAGTAGGTCTGGTTTCATTTAATTTTCTTTTGAATTGCATTCACCTTTCATTTTTCTCTACATGTAGCTCTTGCATTTGCTTTATCTTTTGTTTCTATCTTGCATGTTCCTTTCGTTTTGAGTCCTGCATTGGATTTATTCTTTTGCTTTTGTCTTCATTTTTGTGTTATGTCTTTTATTTTGGGTTTTTTTCAATAAGACTGTGCATGAAATTTCTCTTGTCAAGATCAAGAAAACAATGTGGCAAAGTTTAAAGAGGCAATTGTGATGACGAGAAAATCTTGGCTTATTTGGCTTAGTCTTCTTTGTTTGGTCTACATGTCTTTGAAGGCCAATGATGTCTCAATGGAAAATATGATCCATTTGAAAGGAAATATTTGAGTAAAACCATGACACCTATATCTATTCCAAGATCCTCATTCCTCAAATCTAGATTGTAATTAAATGTTGTTTTTGTATTGTTGATCCAATAAAGTAGAGAAGGGAAAGGGGAAAATCTATAGCGAGCATGTCAATTCAAAGGTATATACGACCATATTTGAAGGAACAACCTCTTCTTCTCTCAATAAGTTAGGATTCCTCTTCCGCCTCTGTAAAATAATAAGTTCCCAAGCACATTTAAATAAATAAAGGGTGAAAGAAGAAAAAGGATTCCTACACAGAGAGGTGAAGCAAGTAACTTCGTCGGGGTATTGAATAGGATTGTTGGCAGCGAAGTGACTCTTGTCTTCCTATAGTGACTCCACTGGGGTATTTAACAATCTTTCTAGAAATGGAGCAACACTAGAGATGAAAACTAAGACTCTGATCATTCTAAACTCGCAACTACATTACCCTTCTTCTTAATCAAAACAATTGTGATAAAACAAGATTTATAAATGTGTTTAATTGAGAAATGGAATAGAGGAGACTACATCTATAATTGGGTTAAGTGGGAAAACCAAGGTAATCCTTATGATGAATCAATATTTCCTTAAGGATTGGGACTTTATGGTCAAAGGTAGACCTAAATAGAGAAGCTATACTTCTACCAGTGTGTCGCCAAGTGTTCTCACTTTGACAAAAACCCTCCAAAATTTTGCCTACACCTGAGTTTTGGAGCGTACTTGCGATCCTATGATCCATTGTTCCTTGATTTTTTTTAGTTGCTTCATGATTGTTTGATGATTTTCTAAGTGCATAAGTCTTCCTCTGAGGTTGTAATTCTCAAATTCATTTTCTCACACATGCTTAACCTTTCATAAATTTACAAGTTATTTTCTTTCAAGCAAGCCTAACAGTCAATGTACAACTTAGAAATTGAAGGACTGTGTAGTCCTTGTTGATAGTGATTGCACAGATGTTGAGGGAAATGACTATGCAGTGTTTAAGGATAGAGACTGTGTAATTCTTTGTGGATGATGATTGCACAGTCCCAAGAGATAGTACTTGTGTAGTCTCAGAGGACAGTGATTGCACAGTTCCTGGAGACAAATACCACACAATCCCTATGGAAATTTAGTGCAAAATATTTAGTTGATAGATTCTCTCATTAGTTGAATTGAGGCTTCTATGATCCATAATAGTTGAAAGAATAACTTCGGCGTAAATCACATGTAGACAGACATTTTTCGACGTGTTTTGAACCAACTAGTGTGGTTCATCGTTAGGACAAGTTGAAGAAACTGATCCAGCTTAGCATGTTAAATAGTCTGAGCAGAGTCTCCAATGGCTAAAATGACTAACGAATAATTTTGGTCTTAGGACTCAGGACAAATTATTATTTATTAATTTAATATTATTATTATTATTATTATTATTATTATTATTATTTATTATTTTAATTTTTTATTATTATTATTATTTATGGAAAAAAGTCAAATTAGGTAAAAATAATATAAATAAATGAATATAATCAATGGTTGGTTTAAAAAATTAATTTATCTATTTATTTAAATTAATTATTAATATATAGATTCTCTCATTCCTAGTTTCAATTGTACCATCACTCTAGTGAGTTTTCTTAGTTGTTACTTTTGTGCACTTTGGTTTTCATTAATGTCGCTTTCACTTTTGTGACTATCATTTTTTCTTGCTTTCACTTTCATAAGTGGCAGTTTTTTGGTCTCTTGGCTATAACATGTGTCACTTTCACTTTCTTTAGCTTTTGCAAGTGTCGTTTTCACGTTTTCTTACTATTACAAGTTTCACTTTTGATCATTTTCACTCTTGCATGTGTCGCATCTTAATACACCACTAGAGGCCACCCTAATCATTATTCTACATTAGTTAATCTTATATGTCATTAGAATATGTGCTAGAATTTTTCCCATAGCTTAGCACACTATTTGGTTGCAGTCGACACTCCTGTCGTTGTATGCTAGGCATTGCAACATGACATTTCACCTGTCGCACTTAGAAAAAAGTGTTTCTTTGTAGTAATTTCAAGGTATGCATGTGAATTTTGATTTCTATGGCATATGTTAATGTTATCTAAGTGTGAGATCACCATTTCATGACTTGATTGCATGTATTTTTATCTCTTGCCTCACTATTCTCATACACATCCATTTCAGAGGCTTCACTGTCTTTGCAACTAGCTAAATCTTGAAACAACCTTTCTCCCTCCTAGAACTACACACTGCACATTCCTAGGCCACAATGAAACCCCTTTGTCTCTTGAAACTGCACATTGTGAAGTAATCAAAGATATTCTCCCTTCTCCATTTACATAATGAGCAACCTTGGAACTTGAGTCATCAATTCAGTTTTATGGCCTTGTTGACTACACAATCCTTGTTTCCTCCTACCCTGTACTATGCATTATTCAATTTTAGCTAATAGTCAGGCCTCTTTGTGTCACTAACTTTCCCAACTGCATAGTTTCCTAAGTCTTCTCCTCAATCACTGTGCATTTTGCAATTCCAGTGAGCAACCCTACCTCCTTATCTCTCTGATTTTCCAAATTGCACATTGCCCTTCATCAGGAGAACCTCCTACTACACATTGTGTAGTTCAAGTGAGAACTGAGTCATTGTTGACTCACTAAGCTCATCAACTAGAAAATTCAATAAGCCTGTCCCCAATCATTGTGCAGTTATAGTGACTAGTCCTAGTGATTGAGATCCCTCACTGCACAATCCTTTGCCCTTACTTTCTCCCTACTATGCATTGCATAGTTATAGCTAATAGTGAGGCCTTCCTTAGTTCTTTTGATACAGAACTGCAAAATCCTTATAAGCTTATTCTTGGGCACTCCTCACTACATATCATCAGTTAGCAAGCTCAGTACCTTACCTCCTGGACCCCCTTCACTGTGTAAGAAGGCCTATGAATCCCTCTTGTATTATGCATTGTACAGTTCTAGTCAATAGTGAGGCCTCCCTTAGTTCTTAAATCCCTCAATTGTGCAATATCCAACCATCTGCTCTTGAAATCCTTACATGATGCCTCATCCCAACCAACATCTTCCATGAATAAGGAGAGGTAGAATATATGGTTTTGAACTTATGTTGGATCATCATGAGTGGTCTCCATATGTAGGTATCATCATTACAACATGAAAAGGTAATGCTTAATATAGGCCATCAAGCAGTGGCTACAAGATAGCACTTGTGAAGAGGGAGAAGAGGAAGAACCATCGTGAAGACATAAAGGAATCTTGGATCAAGACAAAGAAGTTGATTTGGAAGGTTCCAACATTCACCTAGATTGTTTGGAGGGTGAAGAAGAATAAGAAGCAAATATCTATCATAAATACATCAAAGTCAAAGTAACAAAGAGAGAAACTTGGCATTTCCACGTCATCATGAAGTGTCATACCATCATTTCCAAGTCATGGCTTGTACAAATTTCATCACAATGGCATATGTGTCAATGTGTTTTGCCACATCATTTGTGGATGTAATGATGTAGTTTTCAAAATAATAAAATGTAAATGTTTGGAAACCCAAGGGTCCCACATGGAATGTGAAGAGTCACTAGAGAATTATAGAGTCATATAGAAGCTTAAAGGTCATGTAATAATTTGAAAAGTCATAGTAGAAGCTCAAGAGTCATGAGGGAGGTTAACAACCACATAGGAGGTGGAGAGTCACCTCATTTGTTATAAATACACCCTCATAACTCAAGCAAAAGGATTTTTGGGACTTTAACTTTTCACCTTGGCTTCTCTAGCTTAGCATAGGAGAGAATATCATTCTTTGGAGAAGTAGTGAATTAATGTTCCACTGTTGGGAGTAGAGTGGAAAAATTGTAAATGTATATCTTGGGACTTTCACTTAATATATTAAGCTATTTGAGATGATGCACTTTCATGCATATGTCATGAATTAATGTAAGATTGTTCTTTCATTGTTTGTGGTGTATGATTATGTTAAAACATACTAATGAAAATGAATTATTTTGTTGGCTTTCGTATGCATATTTTTTAATGTGCATTGTTACTTGCTTTACTATCGTTGTTATCTTGTGAACTAATTTGCAAGTTACTCAAAATTTATTTTCATGCTTTGTGTGTCTCTTTAGGATAGTACTATTACTTTTCTTCTATAGGCCCACTCGTTATTTTTTTTCCTTAAAAAAACCTTATATACATTGCAATTGTATGCCTCATTGTGTCAACTTGCTTGTTTCAAATATTATTTATATAATCTCTTATGTTAACAATTTCATCCAAGAAAGATTCCTAAGAATAATGGAAACTGGTTGTATTTCCGGTTGGGGATCCTACTCCAAATGATGTGAGTTCTAATTAGGACTTCATATCGGGGACACCCCCTTGGTTGACAAATTTCTAGCACCGTCAACAGGAGTCTTGAAGATTAAGTTTGAGCATGGTGTCCCTAGTGATGATGTTGATAGTAGCTCCTATATTAGTCAAGGTGTTTTGGATTCTTATTTCATTGATATGCAGATCTACAATCAGGATTCCATGATCTAAGTACTTAAGAACAATCATCCTTCCAAGTATTATATTAGCTTGTTTTCCTATGACATTGATTATGGGGGTATCCCTTTTTTTCTTATAGGGCTTTTGAGACATTCTTCCTTGATAAACTTGTTTTATATGGGAGCATATTTGATGGATTGTGACAATGGTATATTAACACATAAATCATTCAATTCCTCATGGGGTTCAGATTCCTCAAGTGTATGTGCCTTTTTTATGGTTAATTTCTCAAGCAAAGGAGGAATTTGTTGATGCGCGTGTTTCTCTTATTTCTTCTCGGGTTCTCCTTTTGGGGAAAGGTTGAGGAGGTTCCTATAGGAACTTACCTAATATGAGGTTTATGTCTTTAAATTCTAGGGAATAATATTTGTAAGTAGCCTACACCATTATAAATAGGTTGTTCTTACTTATTATTGTACTTTAAGCAGGTTGTGTAGGAAGCCAAGGCTACATTGGTGGAGCAGTGTTTTGAGGTAGGATAGTGAGGGAATAACTCCTACTTGTGAATAATATTTAATCACTAAATTATGTGATGAGAAATGTAATTATGTTTACTGAGCATAAATTTCTACAAAAGGTAGAGAGATTGAGAGGAATGAGTGAAAATAATGATGAATGTTTAGTGAGAGAATCATGGAGCTATTGTGGAGGAAGTTGAGGAATTCATTTGAAACAAAAATAAAAATGTTTCATAACTGTTATGGTCACCTATTCTTATATATTGTGACCATTTTGTACAATACAACATACATGGGAATTTGGTCTTAAGATATATTTCCCCCTTTGGGGGTTTCTTGTGTAAGTTTCTTGTGTCCCTTGCTTCATTGACTAGCTATTAAAGCCAACATTTGGTATCAAAGCTTGATTTGAAGCATAAATAATTGAGGCAATGGTTTGATTTAGAGAGATGTTAATATATGTGCATGGGATTGTCCATTCTACCATTGAGAACGTGTGTTGAAGTTGTTGACTGTAAGTGATGCATGGATCTACAAGTGTATTTTTTGTGAAGAGATCTACGTGTGGAAAAAACCCTAGTGAGTGTATGACATAAGTGTACCTACATCAAGCATGTATTTGCATATATGTTTAAGTGGAGGATAAATGTTTGTGTGTGAAATCTGCATGTGCATGAATTAGGTTGATGTGTGGAGCAATAGGGAGCCAGGAAACCTACATGGACATGGTATAGTTGTAACAACCCTCATGTTACCCCTTGTTTTTGTAATGTTAAAATTGTGATTGTGTAAGGCCAACATTTAGGCCATGGCTAGTCGAGACATTATGTATAAACATAAAATAAATTAAATGTGGATTTTAATTGGATGGCCTAAAGAGAGAGACACATGGATCCAAGTCTGAGGGAGTGTGGAGAAGAGGAAGAGTGGTGTCTAGTTGCATAATAGACCGAGGTATCAACTCACACATGGAAAGACATGATTGGATGAAGAAAGTGTCAACGCTTTTGTGAAAGTTTGGTGACCCAAAAGGTGATATTAAAGAGTTAATTATTCTTGTCACTTATTTATGAAAAAGAAATTTATTCACTGGAGGCAATGAATAACAACATAAAAAATGCCAATCACAAACAATAAATCCAAGAAAATATGCGAGAAACCAATCACATAATTTACACCACTATTTTTGGACAAAACATCTTTATGAAAACCCCAATGTGTGGAAAACCAATTTTCATATCTGAGGTCTTTTATTATTATCTTAATTAAATAATTCTCTATTGATAAATACAACTACTTTCATCTCAATAGAAAAGCTCCAAAAAAATATTTATATACTTCTACTAATATGGAAAACCCCATAGCTTCCATTTTCTACAAATTTCATTGCCTCCAGACACACAAACTGGCCTTTGGCAATTCACATTGGCTTCTGAAAAACTTGATCTACCTTTTGGAAGACTTGAATGGCCTCCAACAAATTCACACTAGCTTTAGTGAATTCACATTGGAACTGGAAAACTTGATATGACTCGCACTGGCTTCTAGAAAATAATCTTGACCTCCTCCTACAAATACACTGAGAAAGTCAGTCTCTTCCTAAAACTCATGACTTCAATGGGAAAAACTTGGCTTCTTGAAGAAAATCCAAAGAGCAAGAATATTTGGAAAATATTTCCTCAATTAATGCTACTAAAACCCTCTGGTTTCTTCCAAAAATCACCCACTTGAATACATGTATGATCTCCAAAGATCCCCATCGATCTCCTTTACAATGACTCATTCACAAATCAATGGTCAGGATTAGAAGTTTACTTGATCTAATCATTGGCTAAGATCATCTTAGAACCTTTATACAAGATTCTAGAGGAAAATTGACCTTATCCCAACTAATATCAATTAAGTATTCACTTTTCATAAATTAGACAGGAAATATTTAAAAACTCACTAATTAACATAATTGAGATATTTTCCCTAGGTGAAACTTAGAAAAAAATACGTGGACTCGGAGATAACTAACTCCTATGTGTCTCTATCATCAATGACACTTCTCAAGACTAGAACACCTATTTGAGCTACAAAAAATAACACTCTTTCTTAGCAAGGAAGGTGTTATCCACTATTTCCAACTTATCCTTGAAGAAAATAAACTTTCCTTTACCTAAGGCCTTCGTTAGAATATCTGCAACCTGCTAATATGTGGGAACATATTGTAGTCAAACTGATCCACATTGTACACAATCATTGATGAAATGGTATTTGATGTTTATGTGCTTAGAACTATCTTGAAATTCCATATTCTTAGATTGCTTGATGCAATTCTAATTATCATAGTAATTATTGGTAATCTCTATGCTATGACCAAATAGTGTCACTAGAATATTTTGAAGCTATATGCCCTCACATGTAGCACTGCCATGTATTATGCTTCTACAGAACTTAATGCAATTGTTTTCTACTTCTTGTTGTACCAAGAGACAACCCCTAATCAAATGTTGAAGCAACACCCTGCATTGCTTTTCCAATCCATTGCACTACCTTCCCAGTTTGCATCTATATATCCCATCAACCTAACACCATCATCTTGAGTATATCTTAACCCATACTTGATTGTACCTCATAGATACCACAACAAATGTTTCGTTGTTATCCAATGCACCCTCTTTGGTTCCACCATGAACTGATTAATAGTATTGACTGCAAAGAAAATGTTTGGTCTTGTGTTGACTAGATACATGAGAGAGACAATAAGCTCTCTATACAAGATGGGGTTCACTACTTCCTGCTTAGGTGCATCAATATTCTTCCAATTGGTAATCATAGGGGCATACACGGGTCTAGAATCCAACATCTTGGATTTATTCAAGATGTACATAGTATATATACCTTGACCAAGGAATATATCCCCATCTTATCTGCAATAGCTCTAGACCTAGAAAATAATGCATCAGACCCAAATCCTTCATATAAAAAATGTTGCCAAGAACCTCTTGTAATCCTTTGTGAGCCCTGGTGAACCAATCAAAAGCAAATAATCCACATATAACATGAGAATAAGAGTCTCACCTCCTACCATCAAATAGTAGAGATTTGTGCCTTCATCACTCTTTACAAATCCCATTTGCTGCAAGTAATTGTTAATATGATCATACCACGCTATGGGAGGATGCTTGAGTCTATATAGCACTCTCTTTAATCTACATTCATGGGTATCCCTCCCATGCACCTCAAATCCTTCTGGTGTTTGATGTACACCTCCTCTTCTATCAATCCATTCCGTAAAGTTGTCTTGACATCCATCTAATGGATCTTCCATCCCATATGTGCTCGATGTGAGATCAAGACCCTAATGGAAGTATATTTGGCCATTGGAGTGAAATACTAAAGTCTCCTCATAGTTTATTCCCTCCTCAGAAAACCCCTTGGTTACAAACCTTGCCTTGTATTTTTCTAGAATACCATCTATAGCATTCTTGATCTTGTAGATCCAATGGGAACCAACCACTGCATTGTCTAATGCTCTAAGAACCACCTTCCAAACATCATTTTGCATTATGCCACACTTGGGATTATGCAATCTCCTGGTAACTGGAAGGCTCACTATCAATGATCTCACTCATCAATGCCTTATACCCTGAACATATCTTTGGTGGTATCTTGTCTCTAGTGCTCGATCTAGGAGTTCCCACAAACTCCTACACACCTCTTAACATTCAAAACAGATATTTGTTCCTTCTCCCACTAGTGGTGCGTGGAGCTTCATGCTCCTCATCCTACTAATGTTACTCCACTTGTTGCGAACTCTCTTATACACCTATACTTGCACATGTATTTGTCATTGTATTCATACTAGTTCCCTAAGCATGAGATCCATATTCATCCCTTGGATCTTTTGTTGGATAAATCTTATCAACTATTGGAAACTCACAAGATCTCTTGAAGACTTTCTCCTCTTGGAACTTTACATCTTGTACTACCTAGAATGTATTATCTTGTATGCCTTGGACATTTCGTTATAACCAAAAAAATATCCCTTCTTTGCAATTGAATCTAACTTGGTGTTCTTTTCATCTAGAACGTGACAATTGTTGGGCGTGTTATATTCTTTCCACGACTAGCCCAACATGCTATTGCATTCCATTGGGTGTAGTGAGGGGGTGGTAGCCCCCCTGTTGGGGATTTTGCAGTGGGCGACAGGCTACATCCCCCCTGCATGGGGTCTAGGGCAGTGCCCCGAGAATGTTTTATATGCGGACACAATATTAGCTTGGAAGACCCAAGGATGGGGTGCAAACCCAAAGATGGTGGACAAACCTACCCATGGTTTTGTGCATGGTTTTAGCACATGGTTTTGGGCATGATGGTTTTTCTCATGGTGTTTTGTAGATCTTATCAAGGGAACTATGATTATGTTCTAATACAGGGTTAATGGATTGGGGTTTATGAATGCTTCAACATGTATATAATGTACTGTAACATTGAAAGGAATATAATGAAAAATCAATCTGGTTTTCCTAGTTTGGGTTCTAGGAGAAAATATCTGTGTGTATTTTATGTTCTCTCCATTGTAAATTTTTTTTTGTTTTAAGAATTCGTTTGCAGGTAATTTCTAAATAGGGTTAAAATCTACAAAAATATGCGATACTCCCAAAAATACTGAAGTGTTTGACTTTTTAATTCTTTCCTGTAAATGCCTCCTCAAGTGTCATTTTTCACAACACCTTGTACCAAACCCTATTTTGGATGTACAGTATTGTACTACATGCCTATGCCCAGAGATACATAGGCATAGCCTAGTCATGTAGCATTTCCCTCACTGGTCCAACTATTGTCATGTTCTTTCTCTCTACAACCCCATTATGTTGTGGGTTATATGGAGTTGTCCATTCTCTATTGATTCCCTCCTTTGAACAAAAATCCTTGAAGGATTTATTTATGTACTTGGCTCCATTATCTATCTAAAGAGCCTTTATCTTCCTGCCTGTCAAATTCTCCACAAGAGCCTTAAACTCATGGAAGCACGTGAGGACTTCATCTCGTGTCTTCAAGAAGTAAATCTAGGTATTTCTGGAGAATTCATCAATGAAGGTCACAAAGTAATTGTAACCCTTGAGAGACTTTGTGACAACCCAATTAATTTACATTTATGTATGTAATGTAAATATTTTTGAGAAAAAAATGAGTTGAGTAATGGGACGTGGATTCTAGAGGGCACGAGTGGTTGATTTCTAGGGATAATATTAAAGTATAAGAAAATTTGAAATGAATAATGGGTAGGCTTCCAGTTGGCAAGATGTGTTGGCCACTCACTGTAGTAATCAAAGCAACATTTAAACAAATTGGGGAACATCTAGACAGGTGGCACATATTGCATTGGCTGATAAGATTTGTTGGTAGGAGTTATTCTTTGGAGGAAACAATCCAAACAAATAAGGAATTCAAACAACCAAGGGAAAATGCAATAGGAAAAAAAAAATAGATTGAGCTATAGAGAGAGGGGGACGAGATGCCAAGAGATATTCAAACATCAAGAGAAAAAAGAGAGAAAAGAAGGCAGAGGGAAGATCTGGAATCAAAAAGAGAGCACAGGAAACACCAGAGGAGAGAATGATGTTTTGGTTGGAGAATGAATAGGGAGAAATCATAAAGTGAGGAATTAATTTCCTTTCGAATCCCCATTGGCCAAGAGGGTGGATACGATGTTTATCAGAAATCCATGGGGACTAGGGTGGAGGAGTTATTCTTGGAAAATTCCTAGAAGATTTATGGATGTTTCCTTGTTGTAGCTTGATTTTATTGTGGGTTTTGGAATACCTGAATTGGGTGGAATCACAATGTTGAGTTCTAAAGGGTGGATACAACTAGCCTCTAAACTCCTTGTGAACTTTGTGGACTGCAACTCAGTTGGTGGGTGGAGGTGGAAGGGCATTTAGAATCCATGGTTCAACTAGATGTTGTGTTTAATCCCCAAGCAAAATTTCCCTCAACTTATGAAATCTGACTCGTAGGTGATAACTGCAAGAGAGAATTTGATTGTAGTTCTCTATGTTTTAGTGGAGAGTCCTTGTCCCAGACTCAATTTCCCATTAGATATCAAGATAAGTGTTGTCATGTTTTTTAATGATAATGAATATGTGTTTGTATTACTAATTCGCACTGATAATATCATGGCATGTGGCTTAGTTTAAATTTTATTGCTTACATGAGATGTTCAATATGCTATTGATATTGTTTTAAAGGTGTTGGGTTAAGAATATAGGAGTTAATCTATTTATGAATCTCAACCAAAATTATATTTCAATAATGACATAATTCTTGTTTTGGTGAAATTTATTACTAGTACTGTGCATGTTAGTGTTAGTGAATTGTTGAGTAAAATCCATATGAGAATGTGAATGAATGAATTCATAAGATGCATGGTCCAATACTAACATCTTGAATGCAGGGATTATTTCACTATGATGGCGTTGGGTTGCACTATTTGAAGTGATTTCTCAATGGTATTAAAGGACACTATGAAATAACTTATAATTTGTTTATGTTGCATGCTTGAATTGTTGATTTTTAATGATTAGTGGGAATTATTTATAATCCCTTGTAAATGTTTGATGTTGATGTTTAGCCTTAGCTATCTAATTTCCTCAGTTGGTAGGGCTATTGAGCCAAAGAGAATGATATTTTTTTCTCTGTTAATGATCTATTACAACTCTATACTTTTGGAAGAAAATGCTCTTGAAAGTGTTATTAATTTAATGTCATACTAATGATTATTTTTTCTGACTTTATTCATAAAATTTTATGGATTCATGGGCAATTGAAGTGTTAGTAACAATGCTTGAAAATCCTAAAAAAAAAAGTATAACATTATTAAAGTGTTGGAAACAATGGAAAATTCAAGTTAAAAATAAAAATTTTGGTTTAGCAAGTCAGTTGAGTTGGAAGTTGGGAGGTCGGCCAAAAAATCTAGACCTTTTCTTGGCATTTCCTTGACCTACCATGAGATGACCTAGTAGTCTGTGACCCCATAGGTCGGGAGTTTGATTGGGCCGACCCTGACCCAATTCATTACTGTGCTAGGGGAGTTGGGCCAACCCCAACCTAGGTCGTACATCAAGGGTTGGGCCCAATTTTTAAAAAAAAAACACGTCACTCGTAGGAGGGCTGACCCCAACCTCCCTTGGGGTACGTGCCCTCCATGTGGACCTGGACACTATGGAGGTACAAGAGTGTCTGGTGCTACGTGTCTGTCCATGGTGAGGTACAAACTTATCACCTACCATGTGAGCTTTTTTTAGGTTGCCACATCGAGGTCATGTTGATGTGGTAGAGGGGAAATGGCTTATTTTTAAAAGGGCCATAACTTTTTATTTGTATGTTGGATTGAGATGAAATTTATATCATTGTAATCAGCTCGATGAGATGAATGCAATGATATGGTCCATTTGAAATTTTGAGAAAGTTGAAAAAAGTCAAAAAAAAAAAAGATCTCGTTCCCATAGCTCCACCTTGGGAGTTGTATTTGTAGAGTAACCACCTCTTTCTAACTCTGATTGGGTTTTGGGGTAAGGATGGGGTGTACTTACAAGTGGTATCAGAGCATCCTGGTTCAACACTTGGACTGGGAAAGTAATAGTAGGTTCCCACAAAGGAATATCATGTTAAATTTTAAAAAATTAATAAGACAATCATTTAGGTGTTAAAATTTAGTCTGTAATTAATAGATTGCATGCATGATTGATATGCCCATTCTTCGATTTGACTATGTAGCATGGATTAGTAATTGATGTGATTTTTTGTTGTTATTAATGTGATAAAAACTTGTGTTGATAGATATATTATGTTGATAATGTATGCATGTACATTGGTGCTAACATTGATTGTTTGTTACAACTAGCCTTATTATAACAACTTTGCAAAATCAAGTTCATGGAAATATTTAGTGTCATTTATTTAAATTATCTTGTATCTAACAATTGCATGTGAATGAAAAAAATCACAAGCAACAAAAAGATAGGGAAAGAAAAAGAAATGAGGACAAGAATGATACAATACAACTATGATAAGTAGTAACATGGGTATGATTTTGAGAGCGATGGGGGCCGAAGGAGCGCAGCAGCAGGTAGGAGCGGAAAACAGGATTTGAGCCAGTCATAGGCCGTGGGGTCGAGGACAGGGAAACCGCCAATGGACGGGGCGCTGTGCAGCAGATCGTGAATAAAATATAACGCAGGTTGGAATGGATTGGTGGAGGCCCACGGCCTGTGAAGATCAGATACCCGAAGGTCAGCAACGGCAAAAAGTCTGGTATTTTTTTCTTGGGGAATAGGATTCGGTCTCTTCTGACATCGTTTCTCTCAGCGATTGACCAGCCGACAAAGCTTCATAACCTGCTCAGCAATCATGGTTAGTCCAGAGGAGGGCATCGACCTCGATCCAGCGAAGGAGGATATTCTCTCTGTCTAGGGAGAAGACCCAACATCTGAGAACGTTGCTCGGTTCTTTGGCTCGGTGGAATCCCCAGCACCTTCCCCGTATTGCTCGGACTCCGACAGATCGACCCACACCCTCTCAGTCGAGGCCAAGGACTCGCTTGAGAAGGTATTAACGCACCTGGAAGGCAAGAAACAGCATCAGATCCATAGAACGAGCAGGGGATGCACAAAAGAGACGGTGAGGGGGGTACAGATTCCGTAGATCTTCAGGTGCCTAGGGAAGCAGACAGGTTTTCAATCCAGAAAGGCCAGGTAACAAATCAGCCTCTGTTCGAAAACCATCATCACCCTCTTTCGCTTTTGAAGGATACTTGCCTGGATTCAGATCTTTTCCCCCAGATCTCCGGGCCAGAAGTGCATAGAGGGCAGCTGAGGAACGAAGTCCCAAGAGCCCCTGAAAGAGGAGCAAAACCAGCAGAAGGGCAAAAGAAAAAGCAGAAACTGATTAAATCCCAAGGAGTAGAAAGGAATTTAGTGCTGGGCATGGATGTCCAGATCGAAGAAGCTTTGGAGGTCGCTGAATGCACTCTGGTAGGCAGAGTTAGAGGGAAGAAACTCTCACCTGGTTTCATCCAAACCTGGGGCATGCAGAAGTGGCATTCAGATTTAATCAGAGATTTTCAAGTGCAGACCTTAGCAAAAGGATGGTTTTCAGTTCGATTTGAGAACAAAGAGGCATCTGAATGGGTACTGAAGAGGCATTGGACGATCGAGAACATTCCGGTGCTGCTCAAAAACTGGAGCCCCATGTTTGATGCTGTCCACGAAAAGGCTGATGTTTTCCCAGTCTGGGTTAGAGCGCCAGGGCTGCCTTCATACCTTTGGGTTGAATCAGTGTTTAAGGCGATGGGGAACCAGCTGGGTTCATACTTGGAGGCAGACATGTCTTTCCACGAAACTCACAACAGGGAAATGGCGAGGATCCTGGTAAACCTTAGACCCAGCGGAGGCCTGGCAGAGAAAATCATCCTTCAATATAAGGAATATGAGTTTGAACAAATTTTGGACTACGAATACCTGCCATTCCGCTGCCACAGATGCCATGCGTATGGGCATTTGGTGAAGGAATGCCCCTTAGGGAGTCGGAGGAGAAGGTCCCAGAAATTTTTGGTGAGATCGGATAAGACCATCAAGCACACTCAGGATCAACCAAATAAGGAGAAATCAGCAGCCCAGGAAGAGAAATCTTTGGAGTTAGATATGCATCAAAGGAGCAAGGACCAGGAAGCAGACCCCCAGGCACAACTGCAGGAGACGCTTGAAGCGGGACTGGATTCAGGGGATTCAAAGAAGGTTGCTGATGTGCCTCCAACAAGCCCGACCCCAATCCAGACCAATCAAAAGGTGGATGTGGGCATTATGAAACCTTGTATTGATAGCTTATCTGAAGCTATCCCTTCCCTGGATTTGAACCGCTTTGGGCATTGCCTAGAATCCCCTTTTCTGTCTCAGCAACCTTCATGCCCTTACAACCTTCGCTCTCTTGCAAATAAGCAGGATCCGATAGCTGTTGTGGGGGGTATCGAGCCATCTTCCTCCCTAAGCCAGCAGGGGAAAAAAAGGGGTAGGAAATCAAGGCTCTCTGTGGCACAAGTCCAGGCCATCCACGATGTAGCAGACGGGAAACAACTATCAATCACAGGGGCACTTAGAGCAGTGAAAGCCCCAGCTTCTGTTTACAAATGATAATTTCCTCCTGGAACTGTAGGGGTTTGGCCAGTAAGCCCAAAAAACTGGCTCTCAGGGAGATAGTGACGAACTCAAAGGCGGACGTTTTACTTCTACAGGAGACTCTGGGGAAAGGGGCAGACATTGAATCAATGCTTAACGCTCTCCTTCCAGGATGGACTTTTTCAGCAATTGATTCTGATGGCCACTCAGGAGGATTGGCTGTTGGAATCAGAGCAGGTAAAATTAAGATCTGGAACCAGTGGGGCATGAAGCAAGGTTTGGGGATAGAGTGTCAGTCCACTGATTTTGATTTTTCCCTAACTATCATTAACATCTATGGGCCATGTCAAGGAAGAATTTCTTTTTGGAACGATCTGTTGGAGAAATCCTTTATGAAGAATAACTATTTGGTGATGGGAGGAGATCTAAACTTCTCCCTATGCAGAGCGGAAGCCTGGGGTCCTGCTGCTAGAGAAGATCCGCAATCAGACTTTTTTATAAATGCTCTAGCCTCAAACAACCTCTTGGAAGCTAATCTCATCAAGCTGAAACCAACTTGGAGGAACAGAAGAGTCGGAGAGGCCAGGGTGGCGAAGAGACTAGATCGATTCTTAATTAGTGAGGCTTTAACAGCTGCTATTCCGTTATTCAGGCAATGGGTGGAAGAATGGGGTCCTTCGGATCACTTTCCGATTTTTCTTGAGCTGGCAAAAGTCCCCCCAAAACCTCCAGCACCATTCAAATTCAATGCTTCGTGGCTTCAAGAAGAATCTTACAACAAATTATTTCAAGAAACATGGATACATGCTGCCAGAGGATCACAGGAGAACAAGGGATTTCTCTTTATGGAAAATCTCAAAAGACTGAAGAAGGCAACAATTTTATGGGCAAAGGACAGGAAACTAAAGCAGAACGAGGAGATTACCAAGATTTCAGAGGAACTCCAGAAGCTTGAAAGCATAGAAGAGGATGGATACGTGACTTTTGAATCAAAAAAGAAAATTGTAGATCTGGAAAAGCATAAGAATCAAATTCTGCTGGCAAAAGAGGAAGAATGGAGAATTAAAAGTAGAGCTATCTGGCTCAAAGCAGGGGACGAAAACACTAGTTTCTTCCACAACTATGCAAAGGGAAGGAAAAGCGCAAACACCATTTGGCAATTAATGACCGAAGAAGGAAGGGAGGCAAAGACCTTTGAAGCTCTTTCATCCTTGGGAGTGAACCACTTCAAATCCCTTTTCAAAGACAATGGCGAGATCACCATTGCGGAAGCCATCCAAACTGCGCAAAGCTTTCACAGATACGTGGAGGAGGAAGAAGCGGACTCCCTAATGGAACCTGTTTCGAAAGAGGAAGTGGAAGGTGTCATAAAATCCATGGCAAAAGAGAAAAGCCCCGGCCCGGATGGCTGGTCAGTAGAACTCTTCTTGCATTTCTTTGAACATATAGGAGAAGAAATCACAGAAGTTGTGGAGGAGTCAAGATTAAAGGGAGAAATCTATAGCCCATTCAATGCAACTTTCATTGCTCTCATCCCAAAAAAGGAAGCACCGGAAACTTTCGAGGATTTTAGACCCATTTCTTTATGCAACAGCATTTACAAAGTAATTGCAAAAGTGATTGCGCTCAGGATTAAACCAATTCTTTCAAGGCACATCTCTCCGGAACAATTTGGATTTCTGAATGGGAGGCAAATCCATGAAGCAATAGGGGTGGCTCAGGAGGTTCTCCACAGTGTGAAGATGAAAAACAAGAAGGGAGCTGTTATCAAAATTGATCTATCAAAGGCATACGACAGGGTAAATTGGTCATATATCCGTTTGCTTCTAACACACCTCGGCTTCAAAGTGGACTTCATCAGCTGGATAATGGGGTGTGTCACAGATGTCAGTTATGCAATCCTCATAAACGGAGCTGCCACCCCTTTTTTTAAAGGACAAAAAGGGTTGAGACAAGGATGCCCTTTGTCCCCCTTACTTTTTCTCTTAGTGGCTGAAGGTCTAAACCAGCTGATCCATAAAAGCAGGAGGGAAGGTAAAATAAAAGGTATAGAGGCAGCGGTAAATCTGTTCATTTCACACCTACTCTTTGTAGATGATATTCTGGTGTTTACTAACGGCTCCATAAATGAATTAAAAGAGTTAAAAAATATTCTTGAACTCTTTTTGAAAGCTACAGGTATGCAGATCAACCCCAGAAAATCCCAAATCATAGTGGAAGACATAAATAGAATAGAAAAGGAGCAGTGCAGTTTTTATTTCCCTTTTGAAATGTGTAACATGGTCTCTCCTTTTAAGTACTTGGGTTTCTGGTTGAAGGCAAACGATTACAGGAAGGAGGACTGGTCCTGGCTTATTGCTAAGATTGAAGCAAAAATCAGCCACTGGAGCTTTAAATGGCTTTCCAGGGCAGGTAGATTGACCCTGATAAAATCCGTGCTATTAGCCATCCCAGTTTACTGGGCAGCCCTAACATGGGTCCCCAAAGGTGTGCTGGAGAAAATTAGGAGAATCTGTAGCAGATTTTTGTGGGCAAGATCAAAAGAATCGTCGGTCCTCCCTTGGGTTGCCTGGGAAAAAGTGGCAAGGCCAAAAGAATGGGGCGGATGGGGGATAAAAAGCCTTCCTGATTTCAAGCTTTCATTAGCAGCCAAATCAGGGTGGCGCCTCATTAAAATGGAAAATCTCTGGACCAGAACAGTAAAGAGAAAATATATTGACCCTACTCCCCTAGAAGCCTGGATCAGGAACCCAGTAAAGAGCCAAAAGAAAGTGTCGGCAATATGGAAAGCAACCCTGGAGTCTTTTAAGGTGATTGAACAAGGACTTGCTTGGAAGGTTGGAAATGGAGAAAAGGTAAAGATAGGAAAAGATCCCTGGATCGGTTGTAACGGAAACTATGCTCTCTCCCCAGGCTTGGTTCAGCAGCTAGAGGAAAAAGGGCTTTTATTTTTAAATCAAGTGGCAAGTCCGGGTGCATCATCTATCTAGGGTCAAGCCTGGAAGAATGGAGATGAAGTGGATTTAGAGCAAAGGTGGAGGATCGAATGGAGTGCGTTTACTCAGGAACTATTCAGATCGAATGTTCGGCTAAGTGATAGTCAGGATGAGTTAATCTGGGCTCACTCAGATTCTGGGGATTACGCTCCAAAGAGTGGTTACACTTTCCTTATGTCAAGGAAAGGTTGGGGGAACCTGGGGTGGTGGTTCAAGCAGCTCTGGAAACTTAAGAGCCCCCCAAAGTCAAAAATTCTCTTCTGGTGCATCCTAAATAGCAAAATCCCAACCTGGGACAATTTGCAAGCCAGATTCATGCATGGGCCTGGGAGATGTACCATGTGCAAATCAGAAGCAGAAACAATCAATCACCTTTTCCTAAGGTGCCCAGAAGTTATCCATATATGGGGCGAGGTTGGGAAACTGTTGAACAAAACACTTGAATGGGAAGGTAGCAATGTTCAAGAAGCGTGGCAGAAGTGGTGGCAATCTCATCCGAATGGGAATCTGCGAAATCTCCCCCTCATTATCAGTTGGGGCATCTGGATAGCCAGAAACAAGAGTATTTTCCAGGATAAGAGTACCCCCTCAGCTATCACTGCATCTCAGAGCACTGCCATTTTTTCCTGTATCCCTGAACCGAAGGAAGGCCAATCTCAAAGAATTATCCCAGAGTTACAGATCACAAAAGGAATCCCCTGGGCTTTTTTTTACAGCGCTTCTCAAAACAATATAGCTGGAGCAGGTTTGGTCATCTTCGAATCATCATCTCATGTTCTAAAAGCCTCTGTGGGTCTAGGAACAGGCTCCAATAATTTTGCTGAACTTCTGGCTCTAAAGTTCCTTATCTGTTGGCTCATTCAAAGGCACACCTTTTCAATTCAAATTTACGGAGACTCACAAAACGTGATCAGATGGGTTAATGGTCAAAGTACCTGCAAAAACTTAATATTAAAACAAATCCTGGGAGAAATTCTGAGGCTCAAATCTCATTTTCACGTTTTCTCTCTTCGGCATATCTTCAGGGAAAAGAATGA
>APFE030514506.1:99419-133582 GCA_000404065.3 Pinus taeda
TTTCAGTTCGATTTGAGAACAAAGAGGCAGCTGAATGGGTACTGAAGAGGCATTGGTCGATCGAGAACATTCCGGTGCTGCTCAAAAACTGGAGCCCCACTTTTGATGCTGTCCACGAAAAGGCTGATGTTTTCCCGGTCTGGGTTAGAGCGCCAGGGCTGCCTTCATACCTTTGGGTTGAATCAGTGTTTAAGGCGATGGGGAACCGGCTGGGTTCATACTTGGAGGCAGACATGTCTTTCCAGGAAACTCACAACAGGGCAATGGCGAGGATCCTAGTAAACCTTAGACCCAGCGGAGGCCTGGCAGAGAAAATCATCCTTCAATATAAGGAATATGAGTTTGAACAAATTTTGGACTACGAATACCTGCCATTCCGCTGCCACAGATGCCATGCGTATGGGCATTTGGTGAAGGAATGCCCCTTAGGGAGTCGGAGGAGAAGGTCCCAGAAATTTTTGGTGAGATCGGATAAGACCATCAAGCACACTCAGGATCAACCAAATAAGGAGAAATCAGCAGCCCAGGAAGAGAAATCTTTGGAGTTAGATATGCATCAAAGGAGCAAGGACCAGGAAGCAGACCCCCAGGCACAACTGCAGGAGACGCTTGAAGCGGGACTGGATTCAGGGGATTCAAAGAAGGTTGCTGATGTGCCTCCAACAAGCCCGACCCCAATCCAGACCAATCAAAAGGTGGATGTGGGCATTATGAAACCTTGTATTGATAGCTTATCTGAAGCTATCCCTTCCCTGGATTTGAACCGCTTTGGGCATTGCCTAGAATCCCCTTTTCTGTCTCAGCAACCTTCATGCCCTTACAACCTTCGCTCTCTTGCAAATAAGCAGGATCCGATAGCTGTTGTGGGGGGTATCGAGCCATCTTCCTCCCTAAGCCAGCAGGGGAAAAAAAGGGGTAGGAAATCAAGGCTCTCTGTGGCACAAGTCCAGGCCATCCACGATGTAGCAGACGGGAAACAACTATCAATCACAGGGGCACTTAGAGCAGTGAAAGCCCCAGCTTCTGTTTACAAATGATAATTTCCTCCTGGAACTGTAGGGGTTTGGCCAGTAAGCCCAAAAAACTGGCTCTCAGGGAGATAGTGACGAACTCAAAGGCGGACGTTTTACTTCTACAGGAGACTCTGGGGAAAGGGGCAGACATTGAATCAATGCTTAACGCTCTCCTTCCAGGATGGACTTTTTCAGCAATTGATTCTGATGGCCACTCAGGAGGATTGGCTGTTGGAATCAGAGCAGGTAAAATTAAGATCTGGAACCAGTGGGGCATGAAGCAAGGTTTGGGGATAGAGTGTCAGTCCACTGATTTTGATTTTTCCCTAACTATCATTAACATCTATGGGCCATGTCAAGGAAGAATTTCTTTTTGGAACGATCTGTTGGAGAAATCCTTTATGAAGAATAACTATTTGGTGATGGGAGGAGATCTAAACTTCTCCCTATGCAGAGCGGAAGCCTGGGGTCCTGCTGCTAGAGAAGATCCGCAATCAGACTTTTTTATAAATGCTCTAGCCTCAAACAACCTCTTGGAAGCTAATCTCATCAAGCTGAAACCAACTTGGAGGAACAGAAGAGTCGGAGAGGCCAGGGTGGCGAAGAGACTAGATCGATTCTTAATTAGTGAGGCTTTAACAGCTGCTATTCCGTTATTCAGGCAATGGGTGGAAGAATGGGGTCCTTCGGATCACTTTCCGATTTTTCTTGAGCTGGCAAAAGTCCCCCCAAAACCTCCAGCACCATTCAAATTCAATGCTTCGTGGCTTCAAGAAGAATCTTACAACAAATTATTTCAAGAAACATGGATACATGCTGCCAGAGGATCACAGGAGAACAAGGGATTTCTCTTTATGGAAAATCTCAAAAGACTGAAGAAGGCAACAATTTTATGGGCAAAGGACAGGAAACTAAAGCAGAACGAGGAGATTACCAAGATTTCAGAGGAACTCCAGAAGCTTGAAAGCATAGAAGAGGATGGATACGTGACTTTTGAATCAAAAAAGAAAATTGTAGATCTGGAAAAGCATAAGAATCAAATTCTGCTGGCAAAAGAGGAAGAATGGAGAATTAAAAGTAGAGCTATCTGGCTCAAAGCAGGGGACGAAAACACTAGTTTCTTCCACAACTATGCAAAGGGAAGGAAAAGCGCAAACACCATTTGGCAATTAATGACCGAAGAAGGAAGGGAGGCAAAGACCTTTGAAGCTCTTTCATCCCTGGGAGTGAACCACTTCAAATCCCTTTTCAAAGACAATGGCGAGATCACCATTGCGGAAGCCATCCAAACTGCGCAAAGCTTTCACAGATACGTGGAGGAGGAAGAAGCGGACTCCCTAATGGAACCTGTTTCGAAAGAGGAAGTGGAAGGTGTCATAAAATCCATGGCAAAAGAGAAAAGCCCCGGCCCGGATGGCTGGTCAGTAGAACTCTTCCTGCACTTCTTTGAACAGATAGGAGAAGAAATCACAGAAGTGGTGGAGGAGTCAAGATTAAAGGGAGAAATCTAGAGCCCATTCAATGCAACTTTCATTGCTCTCATCCCAAAAAAGGAAGCACCGGAAACTTTCGAGGATTTTAGACCCATTTCTTTATGCAACAGCATTTACAAAGTAATTGCAAAAGTGATTGCGCTCAGGATTAAACCAATTCTTTCAAGGCACATCTCTCCGGAACAATTTGGATTTCTGAATGGGAGGCAAATCCATGAAGCAATAGGGGTGGCTCAGGAGGTTCTCCACAGTGTGAAGATGAAAAACAAGAAGGGAGCTGTTATCAAAATTGATCTATCAAAGGCATACGACAGGGTAAATTGGTCATATATCCGTTTGCTTCTAACACACCTCGGCTTCAAAGTGGACTTCATCAGCTGGATAATGGGGCGTGTCACAGATGTCAGTTATGCAATCCTCATAAACGGAGCTGCCACCCCTTTTTTTAAAGGACAAAAAGGGTTGAGACAAGGATGCCCTTTGTCCCCCTTACTTTTTCTCTTAGTGGCTGAAGGTCTAAACCAGCTGATCCATAAAAGCAGGAGGGAAGGTAAAATAAAAGGTATAGAGGCAGCGGTAAATCTGTTCATTTCACACCTACTCTTTGTAGATGATATTCTGGTGTTTACTAACGGCTCCATAAATGAATTAAAAGAGTTAAAAAATATTCTTGAACTCTTTTTGAAAGCTACAGGTATGCAGATCAACCCCAGAAAATCCCAAATCATAGTGGAAGACATAAATAGAATAGAAAAGGAGCAGTGCAGTTTTTATTTCCCTTTTGAAATGTGTAACATGGTCTCTCCTTTTAAGTACTTGGGTTTCTGGTTGAAGGCAAACGATTACAGGAAGGAGGACTGGTCCTGGCTTATTGCTAAGATTGAAGCAAAAATCAGCCACTGGAGCTTTAAATGGCTTTCCAGGGCAGGTAGATTGACCCTGATAAAATCCGTGCTATTAGCCATCCCAGTTTACTGGGCAGCCCTAACATGGGTCCCCAAAGGTGTGCTGGAGAAAATTAGGAGAATCTGTAGCAGATTTTTGTGGGCAAGATCAAAAGAATCGTCGGTCCTCCCTTGGGTTGCCTGGGAAAAAGTGGCAAGGCCAAAAGAATGGGGCGGATGGGGGATAAAAAGCCTTCCTGATTTCAAGCTTTCATTAGCAGCCAAATCAGGGTGGCGCCTCATTAAAATGGAAAATCTCTGGACCAGAACAGTAAAGAGAAAATATATTGACCCTACTCCCCTAGAAGCCTGGATCAGGAACCCAGTAAAGAGCCAAAAGAAAGTGTCGGCAATATGGAAAGCAACCCTGGAGTCTTTTAAGGTGATTGAACAAGGACTTGCTTGGAAGGTTGGAAATGGAGAAAAGGTAAAGATAGGAAAAGATCCCTGGATCGGTTGTAACGGAAACTATGCTCTCTCCCCAGGCTTGGTTCAGCAGCTAGAGGAAAAAGGGCTTTTATTTTTAAATCAAGTGGCAAGTCCGGGTGCATCATCTATCTAGGGTCAAGCCTGGAAGAATGGAGATGAAGTGGATTTAGAGCAAAGGTGGAGGATCGAATGGAGTGCGTTTACTCAGGAACTATTCAGATCGAATGTTCGGCTAAGTGATAGTCAGGATGAGTTAATCTGGGCTCACTCAGATTCTGGGGATTACGCTCCAAAGAGTGGTTACACTTTCCTTATGTCAAGGAAAGGTTGGGGGAACCTGGGGTGGTGGTTCAAGCAGCTCTGGAAACTTAAGAGCCCCCCAAAGTCAAAAATTCTCTTCTGGTGCATCCTAAATAGCAAAATCCCAACCTGGGACAATTTGCAAGCCAGATTCATGCATGGGCCTGGGAGATGTACCATGTGCAAATCAGAAGCAGAAACAATCAATCACCTTTTCCTAAGGTGCCCAGAAGTTATCCATATATGGGGCGAGGTTGGGAAACTGTTGAACAAAACACTTGAATGGGAAGGTAGCAATGTTCAAGAAGCGTGGCAGAAGTGGTGGCAATCTCATCCGAATGGGAATCTGCGAAATCTCCCCCTCATTATCAGTTGGGGCATCTGGATAGCCAGAAACAAGAGTATTTTCCAGGATAAGAGTACCCCCTCAGCTATCACTGCATCTCAGAGCACTGCCATTTTTTCCTGTATCCCTGAACCGAAGGAAGGCCAATCTCAAAGAATTATCCCAGAGTTACAGATCACAAAAGGAATCCCCTGGGCTTTTTTTTACAGCGCTTCTCAAAACAATATAGCTGGAGCAGGTTTGGTCATCTTCGAATCATCATCTCATGTTCTAAAAGCCTCTGTGGGTCTAGGAACAGGCTCCAATAATTTTGCTGAACTTCTGGCTCTAAAGTTCCTTATCTGTTGGCTCATTCAAAGGCACACCTTTTCAATTCAAATTTACGGAGACTCACAAAACGTGATCAGATGGGTTAATGGTCAAAGTACTTGCAGAAACTTAATATTAAAACAAATCCTGGGAGAAATTCTGAGGCTCAAATCTCATTTTCACGTTTTCTCTCTTCGGCATATCTTCAGGGAAAAGAATGAACTTGCAGATAATCTTTCCAAAGATGGTCTCTCTCAGGTCCTGGGTAGCTGGAAGATCATTGAAGAGGCCCAAGACCAGACTAGCAGATCGGATCAGCCGCCTTTCATCCGGGTCCTCTAGTTTCTGGGCAGTTTCTTTACGTTTTTCCCTCTTTTAAATTTCATTTCCTCTGTTTTTGCATTCCCTCTTTAAGAAATAGCGGCACAGCTTCTCGTTTCTGCTGACGGGCTGTCTCTCTTTATTTTTTGAAGAGGTTGGTTTGCTGGTTTACAATCTCTTTGTGAACAGTCTTATGTTCATAGAATGGAACGCGGCCCACAGGTACCTCGGACCAGAGGCGAATAGAACAGCAATGCACATTTTACAGTGAACGAATGGTTTCAAAAGACAGCAGTTTCTTTTGTTATAAAACAGTCATGAGATTCTCTCAGCTTTTGTAAAGGGATGCACCTGCATTTGCAATGTAAAACTTTTTATGTTCTTAATAAAAAGTTTCGATTTTTCTTTGGAAAAAAGTAGTAACATGGGTATGAAGAAGTAAGGGTAAATGAAGAAGAAAGATCAATTGGCCAAGGGGGAGGGGAAATATATCTTGGCTAGATGGATACATTGAGGATTCAAAGGGCCTAGATTCAAAACATTAGATAAAATAATGAAAGGTTGATAAAGGCTCAGGAGAGGCAGGCTGAGGTGAATGTAGTTATACTATAAAGACAAGTTTCCAACTGAAATTATGGGACTACCCCCTCACAGAGAAGTTGATTTCACTATTGAATTGGTGTTGGTGCTTGGAGAAGCAACAACATCCAAAGAATCATACCATATAAGTACGCCTAAGTTGGTTGAGTTAAAATTACAACTAAAAGAGATGCTTGATTAAGGCTACATACAACCAAGTGTGTCACCATCGAGATCTCCAATATTGTTTGTGAAAAAAAAGATGGTACACTTAGACTTTGCATTGATTACATGTAGTTAAATAAAGTGACCATCTAGAACTGGTATCTATTGCCTCAAATTGATGATTTATTTGACCAGCTAAGTGGGGTAGTATTTTTCTCCAAGATTAATTTGATGTCTAGGTATCTTCAAGTGTAACCAAAGAAGAAGATATCCATAAAACTGCTTTCTAGACAAGATATGGGTACTATGATTTTGTAGTGGTACCCTTCAAGCTTACTAATTCCCCTTCCATTTTCATGGGTTTAATGAATAGTGTGTTGTGTTATTACTTGGAAAAGTTTGTGATTGTCTTCTTTGATGATATATTGGTATACTTGAGGACTGAAGAAGAACATGAAAAACACCTAGCTGCAGTAATACAATTGTTGAGGGAACACAAACTTTATTCAAAGCTCAACAAGTGTGATCTCTTACAGTCATAGATACAATATTTGGGGTACATTGTTTTCAAGGAGGGGATATCAGTTGATCTAGGAAAGTTTAAGGGCTTCATGGAATGGTCAACACTGAAAAATGTGGATGATATTAGATCATTCATGGGATTGGCAAGATATTACAGGAGGTTCATCAAGAACTTCTTCGAGACAGGCCACCCTATCACATCCTTGTAGAGGAAAGGAAATAAATTTGAGTGGAAAGTAGAATATGCATCAAGCTTTGAGAAGTTTCTCATTAATGCACTAGTGTTGAGGATTGTAAATCCAAACAAGATTTTGTCGTTTGTACGGATTCCTACAAGGAAGGGATAAGTGGAGTCTTTATGTAGGAAGGACAAGTATTTTTCCATAAGTAAAAAAAATTAAATGAGCATGGGGAAAGCTATGTGACTCATGATATAGAGTTAGTTGCCATTATTCATGAATTGAAGTTGTGGAGGCATTACTTCCTTGACAGAAGATTTAGTCTCATGACAAATTATGGTGGAATCAATATTTGTTTGATCAACCTAAGTTGAATGCAGGACAAGTTATATGGCTAACTATACTTAGAGAATTTTAGTTGAGATAAATTACATCAAAGGAAAAGAGAACAACATTGTTGATGCACTCAATAGAAGGATTCAATTGAATCACATGGAAATCATGAATTCCTATGAAATGGACCTAGTAGAACGAATCAGACATGCAGGGCAAAATGATGAGAAATATCAGCAAGGAAAGGAGAAGCTACAACATGATGGTGAGGATGAAGGATATCATCTCACAAATGAGGTTCTAATTAGATTCAATAACATAATTTATGTACCAAACAATGATGATTTGAAGAGGCTTATAGTGAGAGGGAGTTCCATGCAAAATCATATTTCGGCCACTGGTGATACCAAAAGACTCTCACAACCATCAAAAAGTTTTATTATTGACATAATTTGAAAAGGATGTGATTAATTTTGTTTCTAAATGCATAAAATTCCAACAAGTGAAGGCCAGATGTAAGCATTCATTAGGCTTATTACATCATTCCCATTCCATAATGGAAGTGGGAAGTGATTTCCATGGACTTCATCATTGGATTTCCAAAAACCTCAAAGAAATATGATGTAATTATGGTGGTGATTAACAATTTGAGCAAGGTGGCTCACTTTTTAGTAGTTAAATCCACCAATTCAACTAGTGAAGTAGCTCAAAATTTCATAAAGGAGATTGTGGGGCTGCTTAGAGTTCCCAAGAAGATCATTTCAGATAGAGATGCCAAGTTTACTTCCAAGTTTTGGAAGGAATTGTTTACATGATTGGGGACAAAATTGGCCTTCAATATAGTTTATCATCCACAGATGGATGGGAAAATAGAGAGGACAAGTAGAGTCCTTGAAGACATCTTGAGGATGTATGTAATGCACTAGAAAAAGAAGTGGGAAGAGTATCTTCCACTTGTAGAGTTTGTATACAATAATGGATACTAGGAGTCTCCAATGATGATCCCATTTGAGACATTGTATGGAAGGAGCTATAATAGTCCTATCAGCTGGAGTGGCTCAGTGAATAGGGTCCTTATTGGGCCTGATATGCTAAAAGAGATGCAGAAGCAAATGCATATCATTAAGAAAAATTTAAAGGTAGCACGTGACAGGAAAAACATATATGCAGATCAGCATAGGGTGCATAAAGAGTTCCAAGTTGGGGAACATATTTACTTGGGAATTAGACCCAAGAAGATTTCTTTGAATATTAGTTTGTGTGCCAAGATGGCACCAAGGTTTTGTAGCCCTTTTGAGATATTCAAAAGGATAGGACCAGTGACCTATAGGCTAGCCTTACCTCCATCAATTAAAATCCATGATTTTTCCATGTTTCTTTGCTGAAAAGATATGTACATTATTCTAAACACGTGATTGATTGGTTTGTGCTATAGGTAGAACCAGAGGGAGACTTTCAGCCATATCCATTATCCATCCTAGACTGAAGGAGCCTCATACTCCATAATGAAGCAATAGAGCAAGTCAAATTTTAGTGGGGGCACTTTCGAAATGAAAAATCCACTTAGGAAATGGTTGATTCAATTAGCACTCTATAATTTCCTTTGGTTGTAGGAAGGAAAGCCAGAGGTAACCATAAACCACTTTGAAAATGGAATCTACCCCTTCCATATTCAAAGAGGTATCTCTCTATCTGAATCTTCATTCACTTAGATGATTGAATGTCTTAGGTTTTATACTAGCTATTAAGATCATAGGGGAATGATATTTAACAGTTTGATGGCAGGGGAGAGGGAAAATCCATTGGGAATGGAGTCATATTAAACTAATGGATTTTTCAGTGAGAGGATAAAAGATGAGGAAAGGGAATCCTTCTGGTGTTTTTAATCGAATTTAGTTGCAGAGGGATGACCAGAGGAATTTTGGAATTGAAAACATATAAAGCATCTAGCTGAGGATGAATTCTAGATGTTCTCAATAGAATAAAACATTAAAATGTTCATTAAGCCATAACAAAGCACTTAAAAAGTGAATTCTGAAACAAATTTTGTTTAGTTGAACATGAATATCTAACACTCAAGCATGATTGTAACAATATAGAAACTTACAACACAAGAGAACACATCACCATTAGTAACTCACACATGAATCCCTGAGACAACAGACCTTGGTCTTGATCATTCACTGAAAATTTTTAAATGGAAAATTACAATGCACAGTATTTTCTTTCTCTAACCCGGACCAACTAGCCTTCTTCACACTAAATTTCAAGAAATATACACAAATATAAAATCCTTAGACTTGGGGGTCAATTTAAACCATTTCCCTAAAGATAGAATTAGTTACATTAAAATTGGAACTGTTTGCTACGAAATATCGACTGAATTTATAGAAAATAGAGCTCAAATATTAGATAATATTTCTCGAATCATGCTATTGGTTACAAAAATAAAGGAAGTTTCTATTATAAGCTCATAATTAAGAGAAACATATCTTCGTTTTCAAAAAAAATCTTCAACTCCTCGGAATACACGCCCAAATATCATGACTAAAATAGAAAATGATGAAATCAGAACAATAAGTTGTAAAGATTCATTCAAATCTTCCAATATATGACACCTATTACGAAAGTGAAGGACGTTATTGTAATTTAGCTCTCTTTGATAGAAACCTCTTTCACATTTTCAAAATTCATCTCCATTTGGTCAAAAATGATTTTGAATTTAACTGCTAAAACATTCAAAAGCGTAGCAAATCCCCTACAGCAAAAGCACAATGAGCTTCCTTTTCATATTATATGATCAAAGCTTGAATTTTGAACCTAAAAAAAACTTAAGGACAATTTTCATATTCATTAGGGTCAATTACATGAGGTCTAGATATGAATTTCATGGTCAAATTGTTGACTGTGTGGAAGTGCAGCACATTTGTTGTGTTACTTCAAAAGCGCAGTGAATTGATGATTTGTATGCTTCTGATCACCTCCCAGGCTTCTGAATGATTCACACATGTAAAATATAACCCGAACATCATCAAATACCATTTTACTAACCTCTTTTCATACTACAAACCCTCCATCCTTAAAAAAAATCATCTACAACAGAAGCACAACGCAATTTCACCTGCATAGGTTTGGCTAAGCATTAGGGTCTCTAAATGAATTAAATAGTTTGATGATGATGTTGATAGTATTAACAACCTCCTTGATCCTCCATTAACTAAAATAGAACAAAAAAAACCCCATCTTCTACTAAACTTCATGCTTGTGACAGTAGCACAGCGACTGTGTGAAAGCGCAGCGAATTGCTCAAGCACAACAAGGAAAACACAACGAGCTAAGGATTCAAGGCTTCACAAGGTCATTTGGGCACTTTCCTTGATAGGTAAAGGTAAATCAATTATCAAACAAGATAAATCATTTAAGGAAATGAGGATTTGAAACCTAGAGGTGGTGATGACTCTAGATTTGAAAAAGTGCAACAACTGTCCCTAAGTGCAACAACCTGTAAACTTAGTGCAACGAACTCCAACTAATGTCCAGAATGCCTTCGGAAATACAAGAAAAAAATCATCGGTTTCTTAGACGAAAAAAAAAATATTTGGACTCCCAAGATGACAAAAAATTCCTTCAAGAACAAACATTGCAATTTGAAGTTCAAATAATGAAAGCACAACAAAGGAAGATCTCATATTCGTTGTACTGAAAGGTGATGTCATAAAACATGCTTGATTTAAAAAAAAACTGACTGACACGACACCACTACTTTTCCTCAATGATGAGAGAATAATGACCAGGTACTATCTTTCACTCATGGATTTGGATTACACGTGACCCTAAACTTATTAAACCTAAACCTTAGGAAATCAATGCCTATTTCCACCATTACTGGAAAAAATTTTAACATCACCCTTACTTAGACTCAAACTATTCATATGATTTCACACTTCTCTCAAAAAACTAATAACTTTATCTCTAAGAGATCATAGCAACATTTTACAAATTTACCAAAATACTAGAAAAGATTAAGCTTGGCTTTTGACTACTATAACATAGGACACTAACATTGGCTCCAATGGGGATGGAATCCTCCCTATGAGGTGCCAAAGAACATCATAGACCATGTGCAAAACCATTGGGTTGTTCCCATACCACACCTACACCTTGTGACCTGATCTTCAAATGTATCCAAATTCAAATTGAAACTCAAACTGAAATCACTACCCATGGCGAAAACTAGGAGTGAAAACCAAACTGAAACTATCGCAAACTCACTATTGAAAATAAATAATTGAAAACCATTGTAAAATTCTCATTCCCATAAGCTTATTTGCACACCTACTTACCCTAAGTTTCTCTATGAGTTTCCTAATCAATTGAAGTCGAAAATCCAATGCAACCATGAAAGCACTTTGTCCATTAGTTATGTTCTTTTCATGTGCTTGTTCACTAGCAAAATAAAAAACCTTCTTACTGATAACTCATTGAAAAATTTACCAACAAATTCAAATTCAAGAAAATTAGAAATCTGGGACTGTGTACTATCTCCAACAAAATTGCAAAAGGGTCTTCAAATGAATGAACACTGAAGTTCAGCTCATCCAACGGATTCTAATTCTGCTCTAGGTGGTCTACATACCATGAATACAAATTTTCATCTACATCCTTTCTTTCATGCAATTTCAATTGATATTTTTCATGAAAGGGCTGCAAATATTCATACGAATTTTGTAATGAAACCCCTACTGGACTAGACAATGATGTTGGCTTCCAAACTAAGTCTTCATCATCCTTGTTTTCAAGCTCATGGCTAGTCAAAAGATGAGAACTTTGACTGTAGAAACCATCCAAATAACCAACTATTGGATCATTGAGAACCTGAGAAGACTGCTGCAATTTGTTGTATATTTGTTCCAATGAGACTATATGATATGTCATAAGCTCACAACCCTTTCCTTCTATGATAATTTTAAAAATATTCTTCAGGAACTCAAATGAAGCAAAACATAATGGCACATAACTACTTTGAATTAATTCAAAATGCTCTTCATGTTCAATAGCGTAAGTGTGATATTGTTGACTTATAATACTATGAAAATTCTCCTTCAGCAATTGGAATGAAGACAAACACAAGAGAAAAGTTCCTTTACCTGATTTAGTACTTTCTTCATGTTATTCATTGTTTTCATAACTGACATATGTAAGTTGACTGCTTTCTTTAAGCTGTTGAAACTAAACATTTTCTAGTTGAGAACATGACGTTGGTCACTCTACAGAGTCAACCTCAAAATCAACAATATAGTCATCATCATATTCATCATACTTGGGAAAGTTAACTACATTTGCAATGTCATCAAACATGAAAATTAGAACAACAACTTGCTCTTCTGCAGGTTGGTCTGCCAATTCACATTCATGACTGTCTTCAAGTGAATACATAAAATAATTAGTTTCTAGCTCATGGTAGCATGAACTAGCAATAAAACAGTTTGGGATAGCAACTTCTTCTTATTCTGCAACATTTTCTTGGAAAGGAGGTCTTATTTTAACTTGAAGTCTTCAAAAATTGGGTTTCTTATTTGAGGGGTCACCTGCTATTTTCTAAAAGCAAATTTGTTTTCCAAAGTCAATATTTCCATCATCTTTTCCATTGCTTTCATCATAGCATCCAACTTGTTATCTAATGACAATGAAGGCTCCTCCTTAACCCCTCCCCTTTTTTCTGCTTTCATCTTGGAAATTTTGGTCAACATATTCGCTTCCACTCCAACCACATTGTTTTGCATATCCTCCAATGTGGTTGGATTCCTTTATCTGAGTTGAAAAACAAGATCAACATCGAAGCCATCAGGGTAATGAAGCAAATCCAACCCTAGGGGAGGTTTTATCTTAGTAGGTATTGAGTTGTACACCTTGTTAAATCTGGCAGAAAAATCCTAAGCTAATTCTCCTGGACTTCTCTTTAGGTTGTCATATTCATCCAATATCTACATAGGGTTCTTCTTTACTTCCCATATGTGCTCAAACTGATCGAAATTGGAAATGATTCCTGTTGGCAGACTTCTAAACCATTTCTTAAATTCTCGTTGCAATGATTGAGCAAAAGATCTCATACATACATCATCTTGTTCAAATTCCAACAAATCCATAAAATACTCAAAAGCATGGATGTGCTTTTTAGCTGCGATGTTTTCAAGTTGTCCATCAAACTTAGGAAGATACCTGAAATGATTTGGAGGAAATTCATTGAGAACAAGAAGTAATTTGAGGGGTTTACATCTCTCTTGAAACTTGGAAGATATAGGATTTGGTACAGAAGGTATGATAGCGGATTGGGTCACTTGAGGCTCACCAAATTGATCATAGTCATCATTAGGATCTTCTTCAAGATCAAAAGTGCATGGAAAAGGAGATGTCTTTACAATTTTCCAATGTAAGGTGTATGAGGGAGACTTCCATGGCTGGTGAGGGAAATGAGCCACCGTTAGAAAAGTAATAGTACTATCCTAAAGGGGGACCTGGGAAGATAGGGAAAGGCTTGTTGAATGCTTGCAGATTATTCCACATAATAAACAACAACCATTAAAACGTAACAACACTCATTCAATGATAGCCATAACTAAGAAACAAATTAGTTCATTAACTTAGTATGTAATTAAAATAACATATACCATAAACATAACTATAATAGTCCAACTATATCTACAATATATGTATGAAGAAGTTCCAGCTCATTGAGCTTCTGATTAAAAGTGTAAGATCTCAAGTACATTGCTACATAGATGAAGCATTGTAACCAATAGTGGAACACAAAGCCACAACTTTCTTATCCAAAGAATGATATATCTCCTATGTATTACAAGAGAAGCCAAGGCTAGACCTATAGAATTTAAGCCTTCCAAAAGTCCTTTTCTTAAGTTATGAGGAGCTATTTATAACAAGTGATAATGACCTTTAATATTCCTCATGACTCTTTGACTTCTAATACTATTCATAGTATATACATGACTCATTAGATTCCAATGTGTGGCTATCCACATTCCACATGTGTCCCTTGGACTTCCTTACATATCATTTATTACATTAGACAAATTACAAATGATACGATAGTTATATAAGACAAAATGATAATGGGAGAAAGACTCATCAAATTGATATGTCATTTGATTCTACATGGAGCTCATTTGTAATTTAGGTGTGCCATGCTTTGAACTCTGTTGAGATGTCTTTGATCCATACTAGAAAGTATCCAATGTAAAACATCTTTACCTCCTGTGCTTTCGTTAATATGTTCTTGGAGGTTTACTGTACATTATTCCATAGCCATGAAAGTTTCATATGAGCTTTGACTGGTGCACGACATATTGCAGAATAATGTCTTTGATTACCTTCAAGCCTCCCTATTTCATTTCCTGCTTGATTTGCTAGATGTATTGCCTGATCTCTGGGAAGATGATCTCCCTGCCTCTAATTGCTTCAAGTATACCTATCGAAGGAATCCCATGCTTTTGTGTAAGATACTCAAAACCATTATGTAGTGATTATATGTAGAAATGGTACTAATTCATCGTTTTCCAAGACACATGTAGTTTTGGTGGTGGAGTCTCAACTGAAATCTCTTTTGGAATCTCATCTTTCTTCTCTAAATGTTTTAGAGAATCTGGATACTTGACATCCCACTCCTAAATATGATCAATTGCTCTATTTTCTACCTTCATGAGTTTCACCACTTCATGTGCCTTATTTTGTATGCCAACAAGAGGAGACACCATTTGTTGTAGAAGAATCATCTCATTGTATAATCGTGCCATGGTGTCATCCATTGGCCCCATTTCTTCCTACATGGCTGACTTTCGTTCGATGGTGTTGAAGCTTTTTGATGACAACCGTTGATTCTCCACCACAAGATCTTCTTCATGTTTATTCATCGTTGTAAGTTCTCTTCTCAACCTAGCATTCTCATTTAACAAGTACTCAGAATTATCCTGTATCGTTGTAGCGAATGTAACATTTTTTGCCATAATAGCTCTGGGGTTCCTTCTGGTGTTGGATTTTATCACCTTCTCTGTAGCAACTAAGAATAGATTTGATGATCCTTGGGGAAGTATCTATGCCTCTGTTGCATGATCCTCTTCTTAAGTTGATCAAACATTACACTAGATGCATCCATGATTCTGTCAGTTGATGGAGATGTGATCCCCATTTCCTTGAATGGAAGATGACCACCTATAACTGGAGGTTCCTCTGGAGTTCCTAGTTCATCATTGATGGTTTGGATGATATCTTCTTCCTCCAAGGCTTCTTCTTCAATATCTTGTGTCAATTTCTCTTCTTCCACTCTTTGTGTTGCTTCCTCCTCCTAGGACTACCTATGTTTCTCTTATTTTATCCTTCTCCTTTATTCTTCTTCTTCTTGTTGCTTCTAGAGAAGCTCATCCTACTTTCTCTTCTCCTCTTCTTATTTTGCTTCTTTCTTCTCCTAATCTTCTTGAATAACTCCTGTGTTTAAAGTATCGAATTTCCATTTCTTTTTGCTCTCGACCATCTAGTCTTACCTGATCCATTTCTAAGGAGTTATTTTCCTTATTTTAGAGGTTATCTCTTCCTCCTCCTGTACCTGCAGGTCTTGAGCTATTGGATCGTGGAGTGAACTGGTTTCCATCCATGTATGTGCCTTCATGTTCACATTGTACTAGTTATTTATCTTCTCATATTTTGTTGTGTACATTGATTAGTACCCTGAATCATGTTCGATCCTTTCACTGTGTTGCCTGACCACTTTCTTGGGATCATATCCATGAAAGTCTTTAGTGGTGAAGTGTAGGCGGTCCAACTTTTGTATCTCTATTGTTGTCACCTTGTGGCTCTTTAACTCATATAATTTGATCCTCAATGGAAAGATGGGCCAAGGGGCTTTCTTCCTCCTATGAAGAATTCATGATAATCCATTATCTAGCTGATTTGCTACTTCTTACATGGTGACCTTGTTGGTCACATATCACGACATAAGATGAGGGGATATTTGACAACCAAAACATAAGATGTATGTACCATCAGGAGCTACAAACTAGTCCGCAATATCTTGGAGTGACTCCTTCACTTGATCGGTCATGCAAGGAGGATTGATCTCGAATATCATCTAAACAATAACTACAAAGAAGTGATAAGCCAATTTTTCATAACCGCCTTTGAAGCTTAAATCTAATAGCAATCTTCGATGGAAGTAAATTATGAGCTTCTCCTTAAGGATCTAGTTCTAGTTCAGTCCCAAGAACACATATTGTGCACAGATTCCATCTAAGAGAAATGAAGATATGTAGAATTATAGTGCCTAGTTCAACCTCAAAGTCACTTTTTCCTACCCCAGCTGAAGCTGCAACTTATATGATAATGTATCTGCCCAATTGAAAGATCTGCCATGTGTCACCACCATATTGAGTGTATATATCCAATTTTCCTCAAACACATCAATGTTCTTGCGCCCGTACAACCGACAATACATGGCTATCAAACACTGATATACATCTCTGAGAATATTTGTCGGATAGACTATAGATGGGCGATGGTGAAACTTGGCAGGCCCTTGACACCATGCTTTGGTAACATCGCTTGTGTCGAGGTGTGCCCATCTCTTGTAGAAGTTGTCATTTGCATATTTAGTAGGATTGAGCATATTATAATATGGTTGCATGTCTTCACCGTGATAGGTGGCAAGTTGAACACCACTCTCACTGTGGATCACAAGGTGAGAGTCATCCATGTGTGTAACGATTCACTCAATCAACTTTGCACATGGCATGACAAGGAATTTGCATGAAATCCTATGCATCCTGGACTTCTTGATGTTGATGTACGCATGCACATATTCTAAGTCCTCAACAAACATTTCCTACATGAATGTGATGTATATATTTATCCATTGACCTTTGTAGTCTTATCAATAAAGCACTGGGTGTCTGCATATATGGGAATGTTTGACTTTGTAACTTCGATAGGTTCATCAGTGCTTGCTTCTCAGAGTTCCTTGTAGGCCACTTTATGAGGCGGCATGTATCTAACAGATGATGACAGGATGACAATACTTGTAGCACGAACACATGTTTGTGGCAACACACTCATAATGACAAGAATATATTGAAGCAATCCAACTATGCAACAATACTTGTAAATCACATACAAATATCCATCACATGTAACCGAATATGAAAATATATGAACAACAACATAAAATAACTTAAATGCATGAGAAAATGGGCATGCAAACAAGGAGGGAACACTTTCAAAGTACAAAGGGGTGTAAGGTGTCATTCAAGGCTTTGTCGTGAATTCATGTGCTCAACCAAGTGGAGAAAACCACCAAGGGTGCACTGTCACACTCCAAAGGGTTGAAGGAATATGCTTCATGTCTTCGTGATGCGCTCATGCTCTCGAAGGAGGGTGTCATTCTTCGTGGTGAAGAAATGTGCCCAAGAGGGAAACTTGATCATTCAGGGCATATTTTTGAGACTAATCAGGCTTCGACCTCAAGAAGTGTGCTTTCAAAAATAATTTTAAACAACATGATTTGATGATAAGATGAGGAAAATAAAGATATACAAGGTTTTATAGTTGTTGTTGCACTCATCGTGGAATATGAAAAGTTTGAAGAATGTGAAGAGTTTATGCATGTGACAATAGATTAACACTTGCAACATGATATTGAGCAGAAACACCAACAAACAAACTGAAAAATGAAGAAACAACAACAAGAAAAGGAAGAATGATAGTGAAATCATGAAAGGAAATGAAGAGATTCGACATGAAAAACTTATTGTAGCGTTGGTTGATGAAGAGTCTCTTGATTCCTAGTTGTGCACCCAACTCACATGGAATGATTATGCAAATGAATGATTAACTTAGTTGATTTAAATAAATTTACATGCAAAATTGTTTCATGCATGAGCACCACTCATTGACGAGTGAAAGGATTAGTTAAGGGAAGTTAAGTGGGCTCCTATTTTCTAGGGGTGCACCCACATGCAACAAGATGGCTCATCCATGCATCCAAGAAGAGCGCATGTCTTTGACACGAAGGAGTGTGCTCAAGTAAGGCACACTTGCTCAGCATGAAGGAGTGTGCTTAAGGAAGGTTCACTTCTTCAACCCGAAGGAGTGCTCTCAAGTTGGGTGCATGTCTTCACCAACTAGTTGTGTGCTTTTGCTTTACTGAGTGATTTTCTCGCTTTTGTTTGTTTTTTCTGTGCTTTTGAGTGTTTTTCAAGTGTGTGCATGGTGAGAAGGAAAGTTTCTAAGTAAATAAAGTTCATGATTTCACCTAACCATGAACTAACTAGGTCAAGTGCTTCTAATGGTTAAGTGGCGCCACTTAGGAAACATTGACTTAGGAAGGTGCGACTTTAGGAGAAAAAAAAAGAATAGAAAATCAAACAACATGACAACACAAAGGACCTTGAAATGATAGTTGATGTAGGCTCCAAAATTGACATAGGAAAAAAATTTGGAGGGTCATTGTTGCACTAACAATAAGTTAACCACTTTATTTATTAGTTATGGCTCATTTATTCATCCTCCTTAACTATACTAACTAAATGTGGTCCGTTTTTTATAATTCAAATCAACCACTTACAATAATATTTAATGTCGGTAACTGCTTACATGATTTATTTACTAAACTAACTAATCATGAATCTTATAGGGCCCTATTGACAGTGTTGGACCCACCAACATGTCAGGGGATATCCCTGGTAAGAAGTCCCAACTAGACCTCAGACCATTTGGTGTAGGAGTCCCAATAGTGAGTAGTAGAGTAGTCCCTTGACTCTAGTAGCGTGCAGAGGTAAGTATGATAACTTTGTCAGAAGCAAGTGTGTGACCTTGCAACGAGTCAAGTGAGATGCATGGGGTTTCTAACACACAGAGGGGGAAGGAAAGTGTGTCCCTTAGAAGTCTGTAGTAGTACACAACCTAAAAGGAACACACAAGTTGAATGACATCATAGGCTGGAAGTGGAATAGTCCACAATCAAAAGTGACAGGTTAATACAACAACACGCCTTCAACAAGATTCGTAGAATCGTATACAAAATAGTTCATACACAAATGTGTAAGGGAAATAACATACATTGCTAAAGTAACCAAAATAGTCAAACTACAATAACAATATATGCATGAAAATGTGTTGGCTCAGTTATATAGATTAAGTGAAATTTCCATCCATACATACACCATTGACAACCACTAACCCCAATAGTGGAACATTATAGTCAACACCACATGCTCCTCCAAAAAGATGTACTTGCTCTATGTTGTGGAGCAGACAAGGCTCGTCACAATACTCTCCAAGCCTTCTCTAAGCAATGCCTAGCCAAAATATTGGCTCCCAAAAGCATGTATTATGAGTTATGAGGTTCTATATATAGCAAAGGGTAGGGTGACCCTTGAAATTCCCCTTTGACTCTTGGAATACCCTCATGATTCTTCACATTACATAGTGATTCTTGAAATTCCACTAGTGACACTTGGAATTTCACTTACAACATATTTACAATAATATAATTTCCACATATATCCATATGGGACAAAAATAGGCTTGATTCAGCGTAACAAGACAAACAACATCACACGGGGTCTTGGGGAAAGACCAACTTTGTAACCTCCTCATGGTGGATTTCGGTGATGAACTGATACCAAGCTTGGTATTGCACTATCATGTCCCTGTACTTTTTGGCGATGTATTTATCGAAGTAGACTCTTGCCTCCATGGCTTCTGAGTATATGATTCTAAATCCTCTATCCAGCTCATCCTGAAGAATGCACAGCACTATCCTGAGTGTAGTTGGACCACCGATGTACTTTTTCATGTTCTCTGCGCTCAGCTGCAATTCATCACCGGTGGCTTTGTGGATCAACTTCTCTATGTACCCGTCGACCTCCAGCATGACTTGGTTCTTCCTTATGGTTTGGGAGAGGGTTCTGATGGAAGGGATCATGTGTGTCCTCACTATGACATCCAAACTCCTGTACAACCATGGATAGGAATCCTCAATGTTGGTGATGAGCAGAGGGAGTTGCTCATAATTTCGGATCAACATTTGAATCTATGTTTTGTCTAGTTCTACACGTGGCTTCATCATCTTGTGCAAGAAAAGTGAAACCCCCTTGTACCTCATTTTCCATTCATGTACATGCACAATGGCAGCGTGTATTTCTTTGAGAGTTTGGGATGTCTCTGCGCACTGCTGCTGAAAATTGTATAGATGGAAAACCTCTTTGTGCACGGTGATAAATCTTCTGTAAAACGTCTAAATGCTGGTCTCCAAAGTTGATATCTCCGCAAGTATTGATTTCTTCATTTCTGCTATAGCGGATCCTGTGAACTGCTTTGTTCTTTGCCTGGCCTCTTGCAAGTCCTTCGCCATAAGATCATTCTCTGCTATCAATAACTTGACCGTCGAACTCGTGGCTTCTATATAAGCCTGAGAAGCCTCGGCCATGGCAACTAGATGTCTTCTAACATATGATACAATCACCCTTTACACTATGTGCGCAGGTGATGTTTGATCATCCGGGAGTTTATTTCTACATTCCTGTATAATCATGTGTTGTGACCTATTGAAAGACAAATTGTACACATCCATCTCCAGATCATCATCAAGGAGAAACACCTCTCCTTTATCGCTCGAGAAGGGTTATGATTATAGAGGTGGCAGAGACCATGGTGCAACCTCAGATGCTCTCGTCATGAGATCAGTTTCTTGGTCCTATGGCTCATGTTCCATATCCATGTTCATTGCCTCAACCATCTCCTCAACTTGTTGAGCATATTCCCAAACCTGCACCTACTCACCCTCTTCTCCATCTACTGGATGCTCTATTGTCTCAACCTATATAGGCACAGTTTTCTCTGTCAGTGTGCCTTGCCTTTCTTCTTGTTCCTATTTTTTCTTTTCTTCCCTTTCTCTCCTCCTGATCTCTTTCTCAGCATTCAACTTCTTCTCTATTTCATGCAACTTCCTCTCTACATCTTCTAGCCTTTACTTATCTTTCTTCCTTCATTCTACTCTCCTTTCACTCTGTCGCCTCTTTTCCTCTATCTCCAAAGATACTTTCTCAACAAGAATATCTTCTCTAAACTTGTATCTTTTCTCAACCTTTGTACTCTTGGCAATCTTCCTCTTGCCTTTGTCTTGCACTAATTTGTTGCTTACTACTATTGTTGTTATTGCTTCCTATGTTGTTACTACCTACAATGTTGATTTCCATTCTATAGTTATGATGATCAGTTAATTGAGGCTAGATGAGTTGTAGAAATAACTCCAAGGATCTTCCTCTTGCCAATGACATGCCTCGTGGATCCATGGGTAATACACCTTCGCA
Source organism: Pinus taeda (assembly GCA_000404065.3). Taxonomy (NCBI): domain Eukaryota; kingdom Viridiplantae; phylum Streptophyta; class Pinopsida; order Pinales; family Pinaceae; genus Pinus; species Pinus taeda. Next base: position 120,725 of record APFE030514506.1, read on the forward strand.
CATTGGTTCTTGCATATGTAGTGGGGATCATACGGATTGACATTCTCGGTGTCAAACCCGAAATTCTTTGAGTCCTCAGCCTCGACATCTGCATCCTTCAAGATATGGATCTTATACAACCCAATCTGCAAAGGAAGAGTAGGCCATGGTGCCTTCTTCCTCCTATGCAGTCATATTGATAACTTTGTGGAGATGTGGTATGAAACCTCTTGCATGGCTAGCTTGTCTGTGGAAAACCTTGGTAACTCATGCAAACGCTTCTCCATGGCAAACATCCTGATGAAGGTGCCACCAGGTGAGGCATACCAATCTGCAATGTTAAGCAATGCATGCATTGCTTCTTAGACATGCAAGGTGGATCCTATTCAAATATCATCCAGTATAGCGAGGTGATGAATTGGTCAGACAGCCTCACCATGACTCTTGTGTAGCTACACTTAGAGAGAAACTTGAAATAGATATTCACAACATCCTCTGATGTTGTCCATGTCAAAACCATGCTAGGGGACTGTTGTTGGGCACAGATTGCATCAAGAAGGTACGCAGACATAAAGAATCTTGCTTGCTCATCCTTAGGTGGACTCCAATAATTAGACACATGCACTTTCAATTGAAGAGACAACATGTCAGACCAGTTGAATGGCCTTCCTTCATTTTCCAACTGCTCCAACATAAACACCCAACTTTGCAGGAAGGACTTCGTGCTCTCTTGATCATACAAGCAGCAAGTAGGTATGACAAATTGTTGGTAAGCCTTCTTGAGTGACTTCATCTCGTAGAACTAGTTGGGTGTCACTCTAAACTTCGATGGCTCTTTTACCCAATGCTTCATCATGTCTCTAATGTTCACATTGTTATTGGGAGTGTAGAGCAATGCATCCATGTAGTTCACCAGCTACGACAAGTGATACATATGATGGTAGTTTTTTGTCCTGAAGGTGGCAAGATATGTCCCACCGGTACTGCTCATTGTCATTGTCTCCAGTTAGTGAGATAATCTAGCGAATGATATCTGCGCACGAGAAGGCGGGGTACTTGGATGCAACCATGTACAATCCTGACTTGTGGATTTTGACATAGACTTATCGATATTCCAGATCTTCCTTGACTCTACCTGCAAATATGTCATTTATTTCTTGCCATGTAATCTCCATGTCCTTCTCTATGAACAGTTGCATGTCTCCATAGATGGGCAAGTTCATTGGCACTTGTTCAACCACATCTCTAGTGTTTCTCTCTATAGTATCCTTTGATCCAACTCTCTTGGAAACAATGATGTTGGTATTGCTGAGAAGTTTTTGAACAACTATTATACTTGGAGATAGAACAGACACTCACAACAAGAAAATGTTAGTTTAAACACAAATCACTTAAAGGATTGATCATGCAACAAACTAGGCAATTTCTAGGCAAGATTGAATAGTTGTGACTCTTAGAGGTGTGAGACTATCAGCTGGATATGCGCATTACGCATTCCTAGCTACCAGTGAGAGGCACTGATGACTAGAAATGCACAGATCATAGTCCAGTATGGCTTTCTGAGGAATGTAACTACGTAATACATAATTCAATCAAGCTTGATGCTGGTTAGGACTTCGCATTGTGCAATCCTATTGGGCAAGACTAGCGACAGTCTCCTGGATCTACATAGAGCACAGCTGGAGCCAGTGACTGGTGGCCTCTACACAATTCCTAGAGCCAAGGCATAGCCTTGAGTTCCACAAAGGCATAGTGCATGCCGATAGAAGCTAGATCTGAGCGAAGGCAACCCAGATCTACCCAAGGACAACTTGAAAAACGAGTAGATCTCAATGCATGAGCGAAGGATGGTGCAAATCTGAGTGAATGGTCATGCATGCGATCAAATCAAGTGTCTAAATTAGTCAAACGAATGAGTAATGAAGCTGGTGGAGAGAGTCATCACAACGAGGACCGTTAGTGCAAAAACAGGGTTATGCATGTGACACTCAAGAAATACAATCCAAAACTTGAAACAAAACTTATACAAGTTAAAACAAACTAAAATGCCAATGGTCGTTCAATAAAACATGCAAAACAACACTCACACAAGCCAAGGAAACAAAAGCGACAGAAAAAGCAGCAGAAGACTTGAAAAGCAAAACTTCCCTGGAAAGTTGCGCCAATTGTGCCGAAGGTTCCTAGATGCTTCAAGAATGTTATAGATCCAAGATCAAATGTGCAAAGGATCTCTCGCAACATCCATTAAATTGATTTGATTGATTTAGGGTTTATGACGTGCATTCCAAAAATCTAGGAAAAAATGACAAGTAGAGGCCGTTTTCTAAAATTACTTAAGAGTAACTCCCACTGCTAAAAATATATCCCTATTTTTTAGGGGTGTTTTTTGCTTTTTTACTTTTTCTTTTTCAAGAAAGGTCACATGCATGCATGGAGAAATTGCATAATTCAGGAGGGAACCAGGCAACTTACCAACACATGCATTGGACAACAACCGAGGGAATGCTTCTGTGCAACTCCTGAGCTTAGTGGCTTTAGATGCCTTTCATGCTCTGCGCAATTTCCCAGCTAAATACAAGCTGTCAATTAGGTCTACGCATTTCTAGAGTCAAATCTCACTGTTGGGATGATCTGTGTAATTCTTGAGATAAATGCTCACTATTAGGTTGCTCTGCGCAATTCTTGAGAGCAAGGTTGGCTTCCCTCTAGGACTGTGCAATTTTCTAAGGCAGTGCAAGAACTGGATCAACCAAGTCATGGGGGTCAGCTTGTGGTTAGACAACAAAGCAAGTAAGTGACACAAGCTATAAAGTGAAAGATAAATTCAAATGAAAGCACAAGTACCTGAGCAGTGCAAGACAAGCTGCTAAGATTTAATGAGGTAGGCTCCAAAATGAAGAGAAGGAAAATTTTGGAGGGTGGTTGTAGCCACTACAACATTGGCGACACATTGGTAGAAATGAAGCTCTCTATGTGGACCTTGTTTCGTGTAAAGTGAGTCTAACTCCTTCGAAATTATTGTTCGATTCTTTAATCGTCATGGCTTCCTCACTAGCTTGAGTTAAAGATATATTCCCTGTCATTCTCTTGATTGGTCAGCACACATACCAAGCCAAGTCAACTGAGTTGTTTCGATTGGTGATGAGGGGTATATTGATGCACAAGTAATGTGGATTCTTAGAGTTTCAGTTTCATCTTTGGTGTTGCTCCGCTGCCAACAAGCCTGGACAGTACCTCGACGAAGTCACTTAAGGAACACAAGCATCACTCTACTGCGAGCAAGCCTGGATAGTACTCCGGCGGAGTTTCTTGCTTCACCTCTCTATGCAAGAAGCCTTTCTCCTATTTTTCCATATTTTATTTTTTTATTTCATTTTTCATTTTTCAAAGAACTATGCATAGGCACTTGTTTATTTCATGAGGCAGAAGAGGGATCCTGACTTATTGAGATCAGAGGAGGTTGTCCTTTTATAGAAGTATGTTATATATACCTTTGACATACTTGTTAAGGTTTTCCCCCTCACCTTAATCTACTTGACTAAGTTGACAAGGGTTAACCGAATATAGAAAAAATTATTAGAGTAGGCAATGGTAGTTAAAAGTGAAAGCATTGTGTTTGCACCAAGACTCACTCTGAACAAAACGTATTTTCCATCAGGGTATCATCGACTAAAGATTGAAAGATATTCATAAAGAGACGGGATAGCAGATAACAAAATGTTGATAGTTGTACAAGTCCTCTTGTACTTCACCCTGCTTGTCTCAAGAGCCAAACACGGTTTCATGGGAAGCTAAACCTACAGGTGCAAAACAAATAAACAAAGAAAGCAAACAAAGGATAGAAGTAAAATGAAAGAAAAAAAATTAAGAAAAGAAAAACATGAAAACAAAGGAAATGAGAAAGAAAACACTACTCCTACTCCTAAGTTAAATAGTGCATGGGCCTACTCACATGAAGTGATATTTCCAATGTAGCCACTGGTGCATTGGTTGGCCCATGTTGGTGGAGGCACAACCTTTAAGAAGGATATTTAGACAAACCAACATGCAAGACATATAAAACAATGAAAATAAACACGCTCGAAGTTTGAATGTGTCCACAGAAAAGGAAAAGGTAAAAGCACAAGACAAACGCTCTACGGGTGTACTATGGTGTAATAGTGCACTATGCACAGACAACAAGCATGTACACTCTTCTAACCTTGACATACGAGAAAACATGCAGAAAGAAGACAACTTTTGTTTCGTAGCATGACTTGCTACGTATGACTCCTCCAATGCGTGAGTGAAAGGATCATGAGACTCTAGTGGAGGGTGTAAGATGTGTAGATCAGATTGATTTTGAATCTGAACGGGAGAGTGATGAGCCTAGGGTGTTTCAACATATTTCTGATCCGGAGTGGAACTAACCTCAAGACGGCGAGGACCTGACATAACCATCATCTCGGGCTGAAGTGCCTTGACAGCTTGTGGGGTTTCCACTTCGTCAACGAGTAGATCATCAAAGATGGGTGGCTTGGAAGATCAATATAAAGTGAATCAATATCGTGATCAAATGAAGGAGTGAATAGATCCAACATTTCTTCCATAATTGTAGAATTTTTTTCTTGAGTTCTTGACGGTCCTAATGATAGAAAGAAAGGAAAAACTCATCAAACATGTGATCATAAGAGAGAATAGAGGTTGTGGGAAATGTGCAACACAATTGCTTGACGCGCCTTTTGAATGTGTAAGCAAACAACCCATAGGCAATGTCATCCGAGGGGACTTCATTCCTGTGACAGAATCCTACAAAGGAAACTTTGTGCCTTAGCAGGGTTGCTCTACCTTTACTGTCATACTTAAATCATGACAAGGCATCAAGAATGTTCGTCGTGACTTCGAAGTCATGTGCATGAAAAAAACATGTCAGAGGTATGATTGTAATGTAAGTCATGAATAATGTGTAGAGATCCAAAACAGGTTTCGAGGACTCAACTTGTCATCTAGCCCTCCTTCTATTGCCAAAAATGTTGATGGTATTGGACTCACCAACATGTCAGGGGATCTCCCTAGTAATAAGTCCCAACTAGACCTCAGACCGTTTAGAGTAGGAGTCCTAGCAGTGGGTAGTACATGTTGAAAATGGAAACAAGAAATGCTAAAAATAAAATTGCTATAAAGAACATTTCGGGATAGATTCCAATTTTAATTAGTCCCTAAATTAAAATTGTGAATTTGCGCTTAGCAGTTATTTGTAAAATAATTAATTAATTCATCTTGAGTTAATTAGTTGGACAAAATCAAACATGAATTCTATGTGAAGACATGCAATAGTTATCCCTTTGATTGAGGAAGTTATCCCTTAATTAAGGAGATAAGGACAAGTTGTATATGAGTTGTAATTAGTTAGCTTAGTTAACTGAGTTAAGTCCAGTTAAATTAGTTCCAAACAGTTGGAGGAACTAATTGTGAGTTCAGTCAGTTAATGTATGCATGCATGCAACTAGTGTTCTCTAGATAACTGAATATTCTCTCATAAATAACTCATGCATGTCAGTGCAAAGAAAGACCCAGTTGAGATTAAAGGAAGGGACAATGTACTATCAGTTGGAGGAATTAGGAGGCTTGGAGAACTAAAGGAAGGCATATGTGTTGTCTATTCTATCTATGAGCAGCAGTGAGGGATTGTACTGAGAGCTAGATAGCTTGTGAGCTAAAGCTTTGTGTAATCCTCAGATATTTCCACTTGTATGATAATGTAGATAACGGGGTTTTTAGCTGAGGCTTCCCCAGAGTATTCTTCTATGTTTCATGTGTGATTGAATCTTCTTCTCCATTATATGTGTTCTATTTGATCTTGCTCAAAATCGATTAAGCTTCCGCAAATTTGATTATAGAAGTAGATTAAGTATTTTGCTTCAGTACATTGCATAATCAATTTAATCTACGGTGAAATTTCTACAATAGCACTACTCTTTTTTTAGAAATTAAAAACCGCCTGGTGGTGCACTTTAGAAGATGCCCCCAAACGTTTTGATCAGTTTACCACACCACGGTGTCATTAGAAAATAGCACCACATTTTTATGAGATTTAAAACTGCAGCGGTGCTTCTTAGTGGTATGCACCTAGACATTTGAATATATTAAGGAGGCTGGTGCTATCGACAATTCAAGGGCTAATGCATTGTGGTATTCAGTGTACCATGTTTTTTATATATAAAAATAAATTTTCCATAGTGCACCATGTTATATACAATGCCGGTCCGTTTGTAGATTTTAAATGCACTGTCCAAAAAACATCTGCTAAAACATCTACCCACCCACCTCCACTACAAATAGATTTTTGGGCTATTTTTATAGGGGCTTCAGCAAAAACCTTTGTTAAAAGTTATTTTCCTTACTATATATATATATAATATATATATATATATAGAGAGAGAGAGAGAAGAGAGATAGAGAGAGAGAGAGAGAGAGAGAGATTTTGTAGGAAAAGTAAAAAAGTAACCTTTGACTACAACACCTTGCTTTAAATAACTAGGGTCGTTGAATTCTTTACCCTTCCGACTCTTCATTCTTTTTCATTTGGGATTCCATCTAGGTACTAATGTAGACCATGGCCTTAGACTTGCTAGGTGTCTCATCTCCTTCCTTAGCTTAGGCATCTTGTCACATTAACACCCCCTAGAAGTAGGATTGTTAGCCATGACATGGTTGTATCCAGGAATTTCCAAATTCCAAGACTCCAAGTATTGCCAAAATTAATACTACCACCATGCAGAAAAATAAAACAATAAGAAGATTTGAGGGATAAAGCCTTTTTTAGTATTTGACAAGACTAATCAACTCAATAATCACTTTAAAATCCAAATAGAAACAAAAAACTAAAATTACAAACCTATCCATACTTTCAACAGAGAAAATAGGTTCATTATCATCCATAGGTGACCTATAATTAGTCATTCACTATCAACCAGTAGAGTACTAACAGTGTTAATTTTATTAGTGCTAGAATTATTTGTTGTAAATAATTGTATTTTAAAACATTTTCACATATCATTCACCCAATATCATCAAAGGAAATTATGTAGAGAGAACATTAGCAATAACAATGTAGCAGAACAATCATACATCTACCATGACATCTTTGTCATAGGTCTGTCATTATATCTCTATCATAGGGATCAACGTATCTCCTTCATATCTTTGTCATAATCTTTTCTCGTATCACAGACAAGAAGGACTAAGGAGGTCGTTGTCATACCCAATAACTGAGGCCTATTAGGGCGTTGTTACACCAGAAGATTGAGGCCCATTAGGGTGTTGTTACACCATAAGACTAAGGCCCATTAGGGCATTGTTACACCACAAGACTGAGGCCCATTAGAGCATTGTGGTGTTATCACAAATAAGAAGGTCCAAGGAGGTCATTCTCATACCCAAGAACTGAGGCCCATTAGAGCATTATGGTGTTATCACAAATAAGAAGGTCCAAGGAGGACATTCTCATACCCAAGAACTGAGGCCCATTAGGGCGTTATTAGACCAAAAGACTGAGGTACAATATCATAAACGCATAGGATGGAATGATCATTATATCACTACCAATGTTACAGGTCCTGGTGTGTATTTATTTGAGGCACACAAACCCTACCTTTTACCCTATGAAATCCATGTCATTAGGGTTATTCTTGAACAACATAAATCTATATGTGAAAAAATAAAAATATTTAATTGTATTAATGTTATGAGTAAAAAAATGCTCTTCGATTATAATAATTCAATTTGACCTTGAAATGAAGGTTGGGCTCAACAGATATCCTTCATATCTCTGTTATAGGGCTCAAAATATCTCCTTCATATCTTTGTCATAATTTTTTCTAATATCACAGATATGAAGGTCGAAAGAGGTTGTGTAATATCCAAGAACTGAGGTCCATTAACTAGTCATTACACCACAAGGCAGAGGCCCATTAAGGCATTGTTACACCACAAGGTTGAGGTATAATTTCCTAGACCCATAAGATGGAATGATCATTATATCACTGCCAATTAGTTATAAATCATGGTGTGCATTTAGTTGAGATACAAAAGCCCTGCCTTTTACTCTATGAAATCCATGCCATTTGGAGTATTCTTGAGCAACAAAAACATATATGTGAAAAGTTAAAAATGTTTAATTGTATTAATGTTACTTATGAGTAAAAACATACTCTCCAGGTAGAATCATTCAATTTGGCCTTGAAATGAAGGTTGGGTGTGCATTTTTGTGTACCAGGCCAAAATTGCCTTGATTCACTAAAATGCACACCTAGGCTTCATTTCTTGGCCAATATGATTGATTCAATTTATAGATTGTTTATTTTACTATTTTACACACTTTTACATTGTTATATATTTACTAACCAGTAGAGTAGTAACAATGTTAATTCTTCTTAGGGCTAGAAGTCTTTGTTGTAGATAATTGCATTTTAAAATATTTTCACATTACATTCACCCCATATCATCATAAGTAATTATCTAGAAAGAACATTAGAAATAACAATGCAACAGAACGGTCATAGGTCTATCATGATATATATATATCATAGGTCTGTCATGATATCTTTGTTCTAGGGCTCAACATTTCTCCTTCATATCTTTGTCATAATATTCTCTCATATCACACATAAGAAGGCTAAAAGAGATGGTTTCCATACCCAAGAACTGAGGCCCATTAGGTAGTTGTTAAACCACAAGAATCAGGCCAATTAGGGCATTGTTACACCACAAGACAGAGGTACAATTTTGTAGACCCATAGGATGGAATGCATTACATCGCTGCCAACTAGTTACAGGTTTTGGTGTGCATTTATTTGAGGCACACAAACCCTGCCTTTTACCCTATGAAATTCATTCCATTTAGAGTATTCTTGAACAATAGAAATATACATGTGAAAAGTTAAAAATATTTAATTGTATTAAAGTTACTTATGAGTAAAAAAATAGTCTCCGAGTAAAATCATTCAGTTTGGCCTTAAAATGAAGGTTGGGCATATGTTTTTGTGTAGCATGCAAAAATTCCCTTGCTTCACTAAAATGCATGCCCATGCTTCATTTCTTGGCCAATTTGATTGATTCTATTGGACACCTAATCCACTAAGGGTTATGGTGTGGAAGTTGAATAGTTAAAGGGAGTCCAAGAGACCTTGGAAGATGAATACAAGAGTCACAACAGTGTATTATAAATGTAGATCTTGTGAATAGTAAAGCAACTCATGGTTTATCTTTCATATCTTATCCATGTTTAACATGGTATCGGAATTGGTGCATTCCTAACATTCTCGGTCTTATTTCAGTGGCTGATGTTTTGTGGCCTTGCTCTAACCATCGATTTTCATTTGTCACATTCCTTACAATCCTCAGAATTATTCTCTGTGACCCTTGCCACGTTGTAAACTTGTGTATCTCCTCCTTCCATTGAAACACTCAGTGTGGTCCCTCACTTAGCCTGCATTAATTTCTAGTTAGTGCTACCCTCTCTCTCACAGTGTCTCATTATTAAGGTACCAGTCTGACATGTTCTCTTTTAGTGTGTATTATTTTCCAACTTGGGGTGGACCCTCACTGCTTCTCCCGCTTATAATATTATCCAACGGTGCCCAAGATTTTTGTTCTTATTCATTCTGCCATCCTCATTTGCAAATTTTCACCCACCATCATTGCTTTGTGTTACCCTCATATGGTTCAAATTTTTAGCACTAAATGTAACGCTAATGCCTATCTGCCTCTATAAACAAAAAAAAATATTGATGTGCATGTATAAACACTCAGTCTATTCGCTTGTGCAGTAACATTTTTTATGTGGCTCATTTGCATCTGGACAGTTTGGTGATCGTGAATAAGCTGCATCAGCTGAATATTTTGTTTGCACGACTCATGAAGCATCGACTTTGATATTTGAGGGTTAGGTTGGACCTTTATACATGGACCCTAGAACCAGGGACGTTCTATCGGCTTTAATTGGATGTTATGAGGATTAAAGTGTGTTGGATTGCAAGATAATTGTCACCATGAGATTACAAGATAATCGGTGCATATAAGTCGTTGAACATGGAGTGTTGAATAGATTGACGATGGATGACTCTCAATTGTTTATGTTTGTGAAGTTGACTTGTCAAATCCATTGAACTAGTCTTGAGCATTTGTTGAAGCATCATTAGTCTGACCTGCATATATTCGGCAGATAAAACTCGATATGTGCCTATGTTCTGTGTTGAAGCCTAAGAAAGCTTTATTTGTGAAATACTTTGCATTGAATTGATTATTTGTTGCCTTTGCATTAACCCCTGCAAATCGTGATTGTTGACCTGATAAGGTTTGAATTCCATGCTATATAGAAGATCGGAACATGGGTTGAATATGGAACGGTGCACTGAAACTTTGTGTTAAACCAGTGAGTAGGTCGGTTCATTCTGGCATAGTTTTGAAAGGGTTGTTTTATTTAAACGTTGCATATGTATTGAGGGTCATGCGTTGAATTGAAATTGTGAGCTCTTTGGGTTGAATTTATGATGGGTACGCATTGGTGTGGTATGATCGTGTGTTAAATTTGATATGCACAAGGGGCTTAAATTCAATGGAATACAAAACGTTGAAAAGGTGCATTGGTGTGATTGAAAACGGTGACCATGTTGTGTTGAAGATTGTACCCTGAGAATTAGTGTGTTCGGGACCTCTACCTTTGATGTCAATTTGAATGAGAATCATAGAATTTTGGATCTCGTGAGACGAACAACACAATCATCCATGTCGACTATTAGTCTTGTTTCTCCCCAAACTTCCTGTTATCTAATGAAACTCACTACCAAAGGGAAAAGGCATATTATTTTCTTAATTTTGAGGCCTTTGATGTCCCTACGTGTTGTTTCCATTTCCCTTTGAAGTTGCTACACTAGAGCAACGTCAAAATTTACTTTCTGCATATTTTTATTAATTAATGGTCTTTATAAATTAATGTGACTCCTTATAGGGGGTACAAGTTGAGTGACATTTTCTTATGTGACAACACCAGTCATTTGCTTTATGTTTTAGATTTTGTTATGTAAAAACAAGTTTTGTGGTTTATATTGATTTTTGATAGAACGGTGACCATCTGAAAGGTGTTGACAGTGTGAAGGTAAATGTAGAAAAATTGGTCACGATTTTCATAAATTGCAGTCACCATCATAATTTCACTCATATTTTGGCCACATTGAGCTTGGTTTTTGGAATTTCCCTTAGTCTTTGTTATGAAGCAGCATAGCAAGCTCAAGCATCCAAGGTTTTGAATATCTGTCTTTTTTTGGGTTGAGTTGTTGACAAAATGGCTAGGATCAATGAATTATTAGAGTTGTTAAATACTTTAATACACTTCATTGTTCATGATACAGTAGAAATTGGCAAGAGCCCTCTCTTTGACATTCAGACATGTTTACAAAATGCATAAGAAAACATCAATTTTTTGCAACTTGAATATAGATACAACAAGATGAATTACAACAGTGTAAGAAACATTCTAAACTTGTTTTAGTTCAGAACAATCCTTTGTTTGACTTTGGGATAGACTCCAATCAGCAGTCAAAAACTAAGATTGATTCACTGCCTAGTTCAAGAGAAGATTTGCATGAAGATGTATAAATTTAGTCTACACTTCCTAAGCCCATCATCAGACCTTGGGAAGCGCTTGTCAACAATAAGCAAAGAATAGGTCTTGGATATGACAAGAATGTTTCCTTTCATATTTTGGACTATCCCAAGCCCATCAAATTTCAAAGAACTGGATTTATTCATAACAATTCATCTTCACCTGTTCCTACTCTTCTTCTATAGCAACCACAACAGATTGTCAGATGCCAACATTGTGACAGAGTTGGCCATATGAAAGATTATTGTCTCGTTCTTCATTTGTGTGATCATTGTGGTTAGCATAATCATCATTCAAACAGATGCTTTAGAAACAAGCTTCTTGCAAGAACAAATATTCATCTTGGATGGTTTGCTTCTTGTCAATGGGATTCAACAGCCAAAAAGACATTTCAATCATATGTCAAAATTTCTTCTAAAATATTAAAAAGTCTTGCAGTTGAGTTTTCTCCATCATCTCACCTTGTATCTGAAAAAGGGGGGATTTATGGTCATCTACAATTTTAAAGATAGATTAAGTGAGCCTAAGCCAGAACCTGAACCTATTGCCTAAGCCTACAGCCAGAGACAACCATATCCAAATTTAGAGTTGTAGTCAGAGACACAGAAACCCATAAACATGCCTTTGGTTGGTGGTCTTCCTTAAACCACCACAGGTTGTAGACGCCCCCTTTTCCAGGGTTAAGGTCTCCCTCTTCAAAGAATTAGGGACACTTCTTCTAGCATAAGATTTTAGCTTCTTACCAGATTTGGAAGAGTCCCAGGAACTACACTAAGTGTTCTAGTTTTGGTGGTCATCCTTAAACCACTATCGATTGAGACTTCATATTCTCCCACCTTATACCATTTTTCAGAGAGCACATTCAATCATTGGTTACGAATATTGTATTACAACTCTCTTCTTGGAACTCAAATATACTCCTTTGGATTAAGGGGGGGAATGTTGGAAACCTAATCCGTTAAGGGTTATGGTGTGGAAGTTGAACAGTCAAAGAGAGTCCAAAAGACCTTGGAAGATGAATTTAAGAGTCACATGAATGTATTATAAATGTATATCTTGTGAATAATAAAGTATCTCACAATTGTCTATCATATCCGTTGTCCATATTCCATGTGTGTTTAACATGATATTAGAGTGTAGGTCGCAAGTTCAATACACACTTGGCTTGTGTTGGGGGTAGATTGTTGGACATTGGATAAACCAATGCTCCCCTATGTGTTTTGCGACATGGACTT